>SKCR01033221.1:0-83984 GCA_019454045.1 Zanthoxylum bungeanum
TATTCCCGCATATATTAATCGACTGAGATTGTCTCGATATATCATGCAAGTACTTGACCTACCCTACGGCGGCACTTACTTGTGGGATGATAGATTTCCGTGGCATAGTAATTATGTTAGGTTTTTAATTCGTTATTCATGGTTCATGCATCATGTTTAATTTTATGCCAAAATTGTTTGATAATTTTGATATGCGATGAATGAATTTTAAATGCATGTTTATTTTATTTTTCAGCCATGGTTTCTCCAATTATTTCCATACTCTCAGACGATAAGTTAACGGGAGAAAATTATGTTAAGTGGAAAAGTAACATGAACGCTATTCTGGTCTACGAAGACCTGAAGTTTGTCCTGATGGAGGAGAGTCCTCCCGAGCCAGCCAGAAATACTGGCCAAGCTGTGCGTGATACCTACCAGAAATGGGTCGCAGTGAAAGAGAAAGCCCGCTGCTACTTGCTAGCAGGGATGTCTGAGGTTCTTGCTACAAAGCATGAACCTATGGCTTTAACATCTCAGATGATGGAGACATTGTAGGGCATGTTTGGGCAGCCTTCGGAACGTCAACGTCATGAGGCCATGGTCTCAGCGATGACTGCTAGGATGAAGGATGGGACATCAGTCTGAGAGCACGTCTTTAGGATGATAACATATCTCAACACTGCTGAAACCCATGGAGCTCGTATTGACGAGCGTAGCCAGGTGACCATGATTATGGAAACTCTTCCGAAGCTTTTTCTGCAGTGTAAAAGTACCTATATTATGAACAAGTTGACTTTTACTTTTACCCAACTTAATGAGCTCACCCATTACGAGTCAATACTTGTGGATCCTCGTAAGTCCGGTGTTGAGGCAAATGTTGTTGGGTTCTAATGAAGAAACCAAGATCATTTAAAGCATAAAATCATGTGAATATGAAATGAAGTATAGCGGAAATATACTTACAAAGATCAGTTGGATGTAGGTGTAGAGTTCAAAAATTTCCTATTTTGAAGTTGCTCCAAGTTCCTCCAAAGTTGTATGTTGAAGCTCCAAGCTTGAAGTTTGAAATTCCAAACTCTAGGGAATGTTTCCCTATCACCTTTGTATGATCTAATGTGTGCTAGCACTTGGAAAAATTTGCAACAAATTTCTTCCTTTGCTCTTGTTAGTTTCGGCCAAGCCTTGCAAGAGAGGGGAATTTTTGGCTTTTGCCGTGAATGAGAGAGAGAGGAAGAGATGAGTGAAATTTGTGAAGTGTTAATTGATTTTCCAAAAATCAAATCTTGATATACCAAATCCTTATTTGGTATAGGTCACTCATGTCTTTCATTATTAAAACAAAATGTGTCTTACAAGTTATCTCAAAATCTCTACTAACTTCCATCAAATAAAAGTTAAGTAAATGACTAATGATGTGACTTGTTGTGGGCCCCACTTGATTCAAAATCTGAGTGGGCCCGCAAACACATTCCGGGCTCGGGTTTGTTAATTCCAAATTAACGAATTTTCCTTTGCGACTTAATTAAATCAAATTTAATTAAAAAATAATGTCTCGCAACATTATTATTAAAGTCGCTCGCGAATTAATTCTAAATTTATTCGTTCGCCCGAATTAAAATCCAATTTTAATTTCCGTTATGAAATCTAATTTCATTTAATATATCGAATATATTATTTTATCGATTAATTCCGAATTAATCGTTCTCTCTCTTCAAATAGAATTTTATCCCAGATAAAATATTTCTGCAATTAATCATATATTAATTTTCTCTCTCTCTTTTCTAATTAATCCCAGATTAATTAAGTTCGAGTCATACATCATCGGTGAATCTTCGGGAAACGACCATGAGATCCTTGGATATGTTGGCAGTAAATCCGGTCGTCGGACTATCCGAACACGTGCGTACCTTGTACCACGTTCTTACCGATTTACGAGACATGGTTGGCTTCTAGCAAAGCGCTGTGCCAACCCAATTCTCCAGAAATATTCTTTAAGGAATATATAATCTATAACAGGCGTAGTATACGTAGTATTGCATATTGTGATCCAGTATCAGATGTCACATGCAAGGCCTGGGGCTAGAATAATGTTTGCCCCGTACGAAGCATATATCGGATCACAAGCAACTAGTCTCTATAATCGGATAATCATGACCTTGTCATATTATCCCGATAGTTGCAACATAATAGAGAACCAGTTCTGTATCACTGTGTGATCATCATCTCCATATGATCGAATTGATACTTCTGTCTTGACATCACACCCAATACACTACGATTCACAATAAACCCAGAAGAGGCGTAAACAGAACCTGTTAAAGTCATGGACGACCAAAACCAAAGCATATTGATTGTCGCAAGTATTAGCGATGCAAGTCTCAGGTTAAGACCAAATACACCTACCCTGAATCAGATTCCCATAGACACATAGTCATACTACCAATGGGATTCTGAGGGGTCTATCCAGAGCGAAGCTGTTTCCGTACCATCGGCAAACACAAGCTCCTATCACACTTGCATAAGTATCCAATACTTAAATATATTAGAACTATGCTATTACGCTTCCATAGCACGCACAAGTGTAATACTAGTTTATTCCGCATTATCGATGTCAAGTCTCGATAATACTACGACTAGGGATATTTAATGATTAAACCTTTGTGGATTAATATTGTCTCATATCTTATTAATCTGGTACTAATCATATGGACTTTTATCATTTATATATCTTGGTAATCTAATTACAAATGATAAAAGAGCAATTTCCTTTGTCACATAGTTTATTTGTACAACAACATCATGTTCTGTACAAATAGCGGAACCCGAACCGTGGCCGACCGGTTCGGTTGGGGTTCGACCCCAATCTGAACCGTAAGGTTCCACCAGTTCTACGGTTCCAATCGGAACCGAAATGGTTCCGGTTGGAACCGTAGGGTTCCAACAGGAACCCTACGTCCCCAACGGCTAGTTGCCGTTGGGGGGCAGGGAACCGCTCTCTGCCCTTAATATTAAAAAAATAAAACTGTTTTTAAAAAAATAATAATAAAATAAAATATAAATTACTAATATATCCCTAATAACAGTTATATTTAGGGCCATTTTTGGTATCCAAAAAATTCTAAAACTCTATAAATAGGATTCATTTTTCATTATTTCAACACACCAAATTCTCAACTCTCTCATTTCCTACAATTCTCTTATTCTCAATCTCAATTCATATAATTCTCTTATTCTCAATCTCAATTCAATTAGTTATTATCATTCGTAATTAGTCAATTTTCTTATTTTTCTTCCTAATTTCTCAAACGAAAAATGGCAAGCTCATCTGAGAACATAATGTCAAATATGCCAACCCAAGAGAGCGGCCCTGGTGTCGGTGCACAATCACGGAGAAGAGAAGTTAAGGCTCGTTCCTCGGATGTTTTCAAAATTCATTTTCATTTGGAACGCCTAGAAGATAATACACAACGAGAAATTTGCAACTATTGTGGGGTTACCTACAAATTTTCTTGTGGATACGGCAATATGATCAAGCACCTGGAAAGACATCATCCGGTTGAACTTGGAATTGATACGACGTAAACTCAAATGGCCAGGTACGCATCATCTAGTAGAGGTACGAGTGTTGTAGATTTATTTAAATATTCTGATGTAAAAAATAGAGAAGAATTTGCGAAATTAACTTGTATGGCACATCTTTCTTTAAGCTTTGGTGAAAAACTTCATTTTACTAATTACGTGCATAATGCTTTAAATCCTTCTGCATGTAGAATGACTCGAAACACAACAAAACGTCATATTTTTAAATTATATAAAGATGGTAAAATTATTTTAAATGACATATTTAAAGAGATAAAAGGTCGTATTTCTATATGTTCTGATATTTGGAGCGACCATTGGCAAATACACTCATACATGGGGTGTGACTTGTCATTGGATTGATGCATCATTTACCATGCAAAAACGACTTATTGCATTTAGAGTTTTTGATGACCAACATACTGCACAAAAAATTTATAGAATGATGAAGGTAATTTTTGATGAATATGGTTTACTGCACAAAATTTTAACAATTGGATTTGATAATGCATCTGCAAATACTGCATCCATCAATGATTTAAAATCCTTATGTGAACTAAATTTAGGGGGTCGATTTTTTCATATTCGTTGTACATGTCATTTCCTTAACTTATGTGTTCAAGACGGTCTAAAATTATTATCACCTTTCCTTGATCCTATTAAAATGACACTAAATTGTATTTGGTCATATTCTCAAGTTAGGAGAGAATGGACGAAGTTTTGTAAAATAAATGGTATTAAACCGATTAAATTTTCAAGAGATGTTCCAACACGTTGGAATTCAACTTATTTTCTTTTATGTCAACCATTTCAATACAAAGATGCATTATGTAGTTTTTTTTCTCAACATGTTCAAAATGTCACACTTTATCCTAGTCAGTGGGATATTTGTGAAAACATTTTAGATATTTTAAAAGTTTTTAATGAAGCTACTTTAACTTTTAGTGGTGTTTATTATCCAACAACACATTTATTTCTTCTTGAAAGTTTGAATATTATTGGTGCTCTCGATGAACATGTTGAAACTAGCGATCATAATGATATTGTTTTGTTAGAAGCCATTACTGTTATGAAGGTAAAATGGTTGAATTATTTTAGAGACATTCATTTACTTTATCTTATTGCTGCTGTTTTTTATCCTAGATTTAAATTAGAAGGTTTGAATGGTGCTTTACAAGCTTACTATGGTTATTTAGAAATATTATATGAAATTGATATTACAAGAATAATGACGAAATTAAGAAATGATTTAATTGAGTTATTTAATGATTATATTGTAAGATATAACTTAGGAACATTAGGTGAATCTGGTAGTAGCGACCCGGTAATTCAAACAAGACTTAGCGCATGGGATCGTTGGTTATTGCAACGAAATAAAAAGGCTATGGATACGACAACTAATAACCCCGAATTAGATAATTATTTATCTACAAATTTCGAGTTTCCTACAGAAAGTTTAGTTAGTAAAAATTTTAAAATCCTTGACCGGTGGAACCGACATCAAAATATATCATGTTTTATCAATTATTGCTAAGAGATATTGGCAGCACTTATTTCCACCGTTGCGGTTGAGCAAGCCTTCAGCTTGGGAGGCAATATATTGGAAGCTAGACGATCTTCATTACATCCAAGCACTCTAGAAGCAACAGCTTGTGTGGATGATTGGACTAATAATGATCATTACATCAAAGGTAGTAACTCTTTGATTTTGTAACATATATTTTAATTATGGAATTAAATACTTAATGTTACAAAATTATCTATTATTCCTAGGGTTAGCCGAATTTCAAAGGAAAATGTGGGGAAGAGTTTTTGGAAAATAAACACCTTAAATTGGATGTTACAACTCTTAAAGAGGAATTTTAAATTATCATTAAGATGATGATTATGTAATATTGGATGTTACAAAATTATTGAAAAATATACCCCTTGGCCAAATTTCACACATGGAGAAATAGGAAAGGTTTTATTTTATTTTGTAAAATTAAACCCTAAGTATAAAAAGGAAAATATGATTTTTTTTTGGCTAAGTCTCTCATTCTAACCCTAGCCGCATTTGTTCTTCTTCCAAATCCTCTAAATTGTTGTGAAAGAAAAATAAAAAAACAAAAACAAAAGTTGTTTGTGTGACTTAATCCCTAAACCGTTAGAGATTATTTTATGAGTCTTGCCCACACAAGTATTCGTTGGTAACGAGACACAGCACGGAAGACTTTGTGGTGTGTCGAACTTTATTTCATCTTCATCTTATTTTCTTGTTCACGGCAGTGAGGCTAAATATTGCACAATGTCACCCCTTTGGTTGGTGAAACGGAACCCGGTTTGGTTTCGTTTTAATCTACAATTTTTGGGGAACAATCAGAACCAAAACACAGCAACTGTCCACTTAATTTCAGGGGCTGTTCGGGAGTGTGCTGGGCGCATTTCGGGTGCTAAAACAGTCCAGTTTTATGCTGATTTTCGGGGGCTGTTTCGAGGTTGATTTTTGGCTTAAAACAGTAGTAAAATTTCAGTGGTACTGCTGGTTCCATTCGGCATTCAAAGGAGAAGGGCAGAAAAAATTTTCAAGTCCGATCCGTGTGCTTAAGATGTTTCTGGTGCGCGAGAAAAGCGTTTCCTACAATTGCATAGTTATAAGTTGAGTTACAGGCCTTGGCCGTTTTGTATATTTGCATTACAAGTTATCCTGAGGTGCTGGACTAGATCCAGGTTGCATGATTTTTGGCAGAGACCATGCCAAAAATTTTATAGAATCAGAGGCTTATGAAGATGGGCTTTCCTTGTCTCATGTCGGTAGTATTCTCGCTCATGCGCGATGTTACAAAGTTGGTATCATAACACGGTTAAAAGTCAGTAATATAGTTTAGAGTCAGTGACTGCACTGTGGGGTTTCCGGCTGTCAGAGAATGCCTTTTATTCTTTATAGACCTCGTAAGTCTTTGTATGTGATATGAATGTTTCCTTTAGTATTTGATGATTTTCTGCTTGGTGACCAGTACGAGTGTATGAGAGTTTGTTGATGACTTAGTATGATGTGTATAAATAGCTATTTCTATATTAGAAGAGATTTCCTTGAGTTGAAACCTTATAAGCCCTTCAGACTAGAGAATCTGGAGCAGTCAAATGGTAACAGTATTAGGCCCTTGTAAAGCCAGAAAGCTATTAGCGAACCTAAGGCACGTGTTTGAGACCATTAAGACTAAGCATTTAGAATAGCCCTATAGTTCAAAGTTAGGACAGGTGTGTTAAACCCTCACAGTTATTGGTTGGTTAGGTTCTCTGTTTAAGAACTAAGTTAGTATAGTTTACCGTTGATGAACAATGAAAGAAAATAGATATGGAAATGGGTTAGCCTTAAGCCCGAGAAGTAAGTATGCGAATGATGAAGAGAGTTTCATGCCATGTATGCGTTGTGAATCAGATCAGAAGGTATAAGGACAATTAAATTTCGAGGAAGAAATTTTTATAAGGAGAGGAGAATTATATTGTCCGGAATTTTGGGAAATTTTCCGGAAGGTTCCGAGATTTTAGATCGGGTCTCGGAATGAGACGACATTAGAGAATAAGAGTTTAAGTATTGAAATATAGCTCGGAATATTTTAAAATGGAGATTTATTGCATTGGAAATCGCACAATTCGGAAGAACTTAATTTTGCCAAATTACATACATTATTTTATATGGAGAAATTTTGTGTTTTCTGTTCTAAAAATAGCAAACGAACTCTAATTGAGCTGATTCTTAAATCATTAAAAAAATTTCCCAAGACAAACAACTTTCTTGTTGAGTCATTTTTGAAATTCGCAATAGAAGAGCCTCAAAAATATGAATTTATAAAAGAGTACACTTTTATATACTTGGGTGCAAATTCGTGGGGGGTCAGTTTGTAATTTCCGTAAAATATTCTATATATACCCCAAAATTTTCATAAATTACAAAAGGATAAGAGTTATTCACCAAGATCCACCGGACCCCCTATTGTGCGTGAGACATGAGAGCGTCCGCTGGCCGGCTAGCTAACCATCACCGGTCGGTATGATGGTCCTACTGGGACCGACCGACCACCTTTCATCCATTGGTGGCTGGTGGTGGCCCTAGGGATGTCGAAATCCAATATAAATGGGGGAATGACGTGCGCGTATGGGTGTTTCGATCCTGACTCATCGCTTCGATTCATGTGCTGAGCCACTAGCCAAATCTAAGCCCTTGGAGAATACTACAAGGCTGTAGTGTCGATTTTTCAGAACAGTGTTCGGTTTAGAGCGTTTTGAGAGAGAAAGATTCGAATGAATAGTGACTCATTTTCCCGAGAGCTCCGATTCAAATTTCTTCGATTTTCAGAACGGTGTTCGTTCGTGGGGGCGTAGAGAGTCTACTGATACCCTCAAAATTTCGGTAAGATATCCCTGTAAAAAGTCAGTATTTTCTAGTTTATTGTATTATATTTGGATGTTCCCCGTAGATTCGTAGAGTAATGTATTGATGTGTATTAAATTGATTGTATTAGAATATTAGAGGTGTTCATGGGTCGGGTCGGGTCGGGTCGGGTTTTTTGATTTTTTTATGACCTGATCGGGTCGGGTCATTCAACCCAAAACCCGAAATTTGAGAAGGTGACCCGCGCGGGTCGGGTCAAAAAATTACAGGTCGGGTTGGGTCAACATAATATACAGTAAATAAATATATATATTTTATTGATACAATTTTATAAGATATGCGTGAGCTGAAATGGCAAAGGCTTTGATTAATATGCATTTGATCTCAGGTTTGATTCCCAGCAACAACATTTTGGTCACCAAGTACACACTTTGCCATTCCAGCTACAATTGCTTCTGGTTAAAATCGTATCATTAAAAATATATATTACAATTATAATATCATTTACATCAGGTCGGGTCAGACCCGAGTTTTCTAAGCTAAACCCGTGACCTGACCCGAAATTCAATTTTAAAATTCATAAACCCGATCGGGTCGGGTCGGGTCGATGTGGGTCGGGTCGGGTCGCGGGTCGACCCGACCCTATGAACACCCCTATAGAATATATTGAATATGAGCTATTTGTAGAATCCGAACAAAGTCTATCCAATAAGTAAAACGAGTTTCAGTAAATCTGGGTTCCACATGTATCTGTGTTTTTGATGAATGTAATTATGGATATAGCTTAATTATGATGATATGATAATATTTGAGTAATTCTGGAGAGGTTCGGAGGGCTCGAGATCATTCCGTAGTGTGTTTTCGAAAATTTTTCGGAAGATTTTCTGAAAACATGTAATTTGTATATTTGAGCTACTGGATTGACATAGAACAATGTATGATGATGTAATGGGGGTACTAGATGTGTTTTGGGTGGAACGAGAAAGATCCAAATAGTTTCGGATTCATTCGCAGCGTTTTCAGGTTTTTCGGAAGGTTTTCTAAATTTTAACCAGAAACGGAATCTAATGCTACAAATATGTTTTATTGGATGTATTATAAGTAATGAAACTGAAATCGTTGAAAACGGATGTATTTTGGGTGTTCCCAAAAAATCGGGAAGTTTATGCAATTAGTTAGTTTTTCGTGAATGACGGTCCTAACCATCTGTATTTTATGTTGGTTTGCCTTAAGTAATTATTATAATATGGTGGATAGGCATTGAGACTCGTTGTGTATGTGAGTATAATTAAACTATAATGCATAGTTAGAGATTATTAGAGACATAAATGGAAGATACATGCAGTGTAGAATAGCGATATTGAGATATAAAATATGAGTATAGACTTGTGTGCGAGTGTGTAAGTAACATATGACATATATAAAGAGTAGATAAAAGTTATAAGTATGTTAGATCGGTAACCAGAACATATCTACTAGATATGGATACGTAGTTTATGTATTTGACTTTTGACTGTGGTGATGATATAGTTTTATCTCAGTGTTGGGATTTGGAGTTTGATACAATAGCATGTAGTTACTTTATGAGTATTATTATGAATATTCAAACTCCACATAGAAGTATGTGTGTCGAAGTATATATGATGTGTGATGATGATGATGATGATGACATATTTGACGTTTGATATTTGATTGAGTCTTTGATGTGATGTGCTACGGAAGTTTACCTTAGCGTGTATAGTACATTGCCAGTTGTGGTCCAGATTTAAAGTTTAGAATGTTTTGAAGTAAAGCCAAACTTTCGTACATGAGTTTTAGAAACGTTTCAGAGATATTTCTAAACAGATTTTAGTCTTATTTTTGGGGCCGAAACAATTTTGATCAGAGTGAGGATATAGTTGTATGAGATGTGATGATATGTGTGAGCATGTTGCATATGGATGTGATTGTTGAGATGGGGCACGAGCCCACTTTGTATTATTGGGTGATGAGTGGTATTTATATCACTATTTCCCACTCATTTAACCTAATATTTTGTATAACTTCTTGAGTTTTGTGACGTTTTGATATGTTTTGTGTTATTTTTGTAGATAAATAAAGTTTGGAAAGCATTGGAGGCAATTTGGGGCAAAAACGGACAAAAATGCGTCAACAGGGATATTTTGGTCTTTTGCGCGTCGCGACGCCCAGACTTCCGCGTCGCGACGTCTAAAATACGCCGAACAGTGCTAACGTGCGCCGGGTCCACAAATCAGAATCTGAGAAAAGTTTGACTTTGCTAAAATGCGCCGTGCCACGTGTCACCATCACATCCGACCTGCTAACGTGCGCCGTGCCACGTGTCATCATCATATGCTGCCGACACTCAGAGTTGACACGTGTCGCCTCGTCATCAAGCATGTCATCGGTCAAAAAGTCAACTTCGCCATGTGTCACGCCACGTCATCCGCCACGTCACAAGGTCAACCAAGTCAACTTGCCACGTCAGAATCAGCCAATCAAAGCGTGACACGTGTCGACACGTGTCGCAATTCTATGGTGCCGACAGTCTCTTTCCCACGTGTCGCCACGTCATTCGCCATGTCACCGCCACGTCAGCGCCACGTCAGCATCAATAATTGAGTATCCTATCCTTATCTGACACGTGGCGGATAAGAATCTCAGCGACCAATCAGAAGCCGCCACGTGTCACAATAATTGAAGCCCAACCACTCTGCCACGTGTCACCTTATCATCTTATCCAGAATCTTCAAACCAGCGAACCAGAGCGTGCCACGTCGACAAATCCGGCGTCGCGACGCTGAGGACCTGGCGTCGCGACGCTGATCCTACCGAGGCCTATAAATTGAGCTCGAGATTTCAGAATTCAGTGCACCACTCTCTCTCTTATAATCTTTCTAAAGAGAGAGTTTCTCTCTCTACTTTCTTTTAATTTTAGTTTTTAGTTTTTAGTTTTGTAATTTTTTTTAATTACGTTTTGTTAATATAGTAATTTAATTTTTACTTTTTACTTTTTACTTTTTACAGTTTTTATTATTTACCATGAGGAGGTAACTCCCCCAGCTAGGGTGAAAGGTAATTCTTTTACTGTTACTATTTAGATTAATCTCTCTTAAAAATAATATATTCACTATTTAAAATATTGACTTAAAAAGGATACCGCCAGATTGGTCGGTTGGTAATTCATTTTAATCTGATTTAAACCTGACTAATAAAGGATACCGTCAGATTGGTCGGTTGGTAATTTAATTTTGGTTCCGCCTTTATGGCTGGTTGGACTTAATTTGACTTAATCAGGTTACCGCCTATATGGCTGGTTGGAAAAAGAATCACAAGTTTATATATTATTTTATGGGAGATATCTAAATTAGTAGTAGTAAAAGTAATTCCTTTTACCTTAGCATTTTATTTTATTGTAATTTACTTTTCAGTATTTACTTTACCGGCATTTTTACTTTATGTCTTTTATTTTCAAGTTTTTACTAGCCCTAGTTATGTGTTGTAACTAAATTAGTTATCTGGGGTTGTGATGAAATCCAATATCACCGTTTTATAAGGGTTAGATTATAGCTTGGGTAATATAAAGATTTATTTATTGAGTCTTAAACTTAATGCTTTTTCATTAACTGGCCATTAATAAAATTGATCTGGTAAATCTAAAATGAACTAGACATAGGGATTTTAGGTTTCAGCCTTAGACTCAATAGCCCACGATCTTCCTTGATGATAGATAACCCTTTAATAGATTTCCTTACAGGATAGGAATATACCTGTCGGGCGAGGGTAGCCATAATTGGAACTTAAACTTAATGAATCCAGATAATTTGTTGACATAGACATATGATTCAATTGGGTTAAACTGGGTATTTGTGTCTGACCATCGACAGAGGCTTACACATAATTTAGTGTTCCAGGTTAATAAATCAATATTTACCCAACTTTAAGATAACCACTTCATCTTTAAAATGATATTGGAAGAAATCACAACCCTAGATAGTTTTTAATATTAAATTTTCTTAAAACCTATTTTCGACTATTTTATTTACTTGCTTTTAAATTTAGAATCGTCACCATTTCAAATCAATCAATCAACTTGTTAGATATTAGTAATCATTTGACCTCATAAAATTAATAGTTTAGATATTAAGTCCTCGTGGGATCGATATTTTTATACTACTTGAACGATACGTGCGCTTGCGTTATACGTGTGTGTTTACGCCGGTCATTGGATGACTATGACATCATCATTTCATGGTTGACTATGACAGTTTGTGTTGATTTGTATATAGATGATGCCATTGCATTACATTGTTATGATGATGCATATGCATTTTGCATACCTAGAGAAAGATCTTGTGCACATGGGTAGAGACAGTTTTGGGGCTAGTGGGACAATGATACGTAACGCCCTTACATTCCAGTTCATATTCATATTTGGGACCATGGGGATAACGATATGAAACTCCCTTGGATCTTAGCATCAGTGTCATGAGGGACGGTGATACGTAATGCCTCATGGCACTAGTTAGGTATTTATGGGGACGGTGATACGTAACGCCTCTAAACATCAAGATTTTAGAGATATTTATTCAGAAACTTTTTTTTAAAGGTTTTCAGATAAGAACAATTTCAAAATCTATGAAGGTATCCAAATAAAAAAAATGATTTTCAGAAAGCTTTATAGGATTCTAACTATAGAGATTTTATGGATTACAGAGAGTTTTACAATTCTCCAAATTCGAGTTTTACGGCCCCAGGATATGAACCATGTACAGTTAGTCCCCATATCCGATAGAGATATCTTCACGGATGTGGACTTTCTGAATTTAATGTATGATGTGATTGTGTATATGAATGATGCATGATTATAGTTTCTAGGTTCCATATTTTAGAGAAAGATTTTCATATTCAACTTTTCATAAATAAAATATGGCTTTTAAAAATTATTAGTTTTTACATCCAGTGGCATGAATAAGAAGCATATGTATATGTTCGGTTATTTACTTTATATGATTTGTATGTTGAAATGCATTGTTGATTTGTGATTAAAAATAAAGGCTCAAGATTAGGTGTCAGATGGTCATCACATCTTGGATACAAGTTATGAGAACTCTAGCTGATGGGATCAGGTGTTGGTACCTAGTATCGCTATAGAGGTCAGAGGTTTTAGTTTAGTATTTCATTATAAGTTTTACAGCTCACAACTAGTTTACGTTTACATTTTTTTAGCTCACGTAATTCCTATATAGTAATCATGGATAGTTTAAGCTGATTAAACCACCACGAGTTTGGGTTGGCCTTAGCCACAGGTTTGAGTGATTTGGTAGGTAATCAGTTAATTCTGATCTAATAGATGTGATGTCACTAGTATGTTAAGTATAGCTACAGTACGAAACATAGAGTAAGTATGCACTTGAAGGTTTCCAAATTAGTGTGTGAGAGATGTCAGAATTTCGTAAATTAGTAGTACAATGTAGAATTCAGAAGATAAATCTACAACAATGTTGTATAGATTACAATGAGTTATCAAAGTGTATCATATGTATATGGCTTTAGTATGAGATGACATTTATAAAGTTTGTGTATATTTACATGTATGTGTTTACTGTTTATGTATTTATAGTTTATTTGACATTTACTTGAGGTGTGAGATACTTACTGAGCTTTTTAGTTCACACAATAACAATTTGTTAGTTTTGTAGGTTTGTGACGAATTCGATGATCTCGTAGAGTTTCAATATAAGACTTTGAAGACAGGGGATCTGTAATATCTCGGTCATCCGTAACCTGCCCAGCACAGTAAATAACTGTGCGAAGTATGTTAATATTCATTTTAGGGTATGAAAATGATTTTCATGACTTAGAAATCTCGACCGGAGACTCGGGATAAATTTTCAAGTTTTGACGTTTTTCCGTTAATTTTCCGTTTTGATCAGCTGTTAGTAAAATAGCTATAACTTTTTCGTTTTAACTCCGATTTTGACGAGTAATATATTGTTTCGAAGGGAAAACATAGACGCACAAACTTCGCGTTGAATATTTTCCCAAAATAAGAGCAGAACTAAGTCAAAAATCGAGATTTCAGTGGCAGCTATAGTAATTTCGGGAAATGTCTAGAAATTATGACATGTGGCAAAATCCTCTCCACTCTTTTAAATACAGAAAAAATCAGCCCTCTTTTATGAAAAGAGAACTATTCATCACCTTCATGCTCTCAAAAAACGAATTTGGTTCCCAAAAACTCTTTCTCATTTTCCCTTCATCCCCAAGCCATTTAGAAGCAACAAATAATGGATTCCTGCTTCATTATTACAAAAGTGAGATTCTTTTATCTTTTCTTTTTCTTTATTTCAGTTTTGAAAAGAAATTTAGAGGCCCCAAATTCGCACCTTATGAACCCTAGGATTTCAATTTGGAATTTTAGCTTCAATAGAGCTTGTAGCATGCATTTTCTAGCATTTAGTGATAACATGAACATGTATTGAAGCATTATGTCATCAAGGGGTGTGACTTGGTGTTGTAGGGTCCAGGATCTCACCTTGAGGTTCTGGGTTCGAATCCAGGGGTGCACTTCTTGTAAGAGCCTGGGACAGCCGGTTGTTTTACCTGCGCCGCGGCCCAGAATTGGTGGTTTGGTGGCGGGGTTTCCATCGTTTCCAAAAAAAAAAAAAAAAAAGTATTGAAGCATTATGAGTTGAAATGCCCAATTTTCTTTTCTCTAAGGGCTGGCCAAAATTGAGGGGTAAGAAGGATGAGTTGTTTTGTGTTTTGTGTTGGTGATTAATAATGACTCAAACTTAAAATGATGATTGGAATGAGAAATGCAAAAGACGTAATTGGACAGTTTAGTCGAAAACAGTAAGATCGGTTTGTACTCTGATTTGCGTGGCCATGGAAGAGGAATTAGCAAAAGTGTAAAACATGAAACTTGTTTCTTTATGTCTTATATATATGCCTGTAAAATGGTTTTGTGAAATATTGAATATTGGAAAAGTTATAGTATGATGATCGGGGCTGGTTCTATCAGATTTTCATGCAGGCAGCTAGCTATAAATCAATTAATATGAGGACCTTAGGAGCTGAATTAGGCTAAGTGATAAGTATGAGTTTTGTTCATTTAGGTGTTAACTAAATGCCTGTAAATTGTTTTTCAATTGGAATTAAATTGCTCCTAAAATGATGAAGAAACCGAGACTTGTTCAGATAGTAACACTGCTGGAAAACATGGCAAAAATTAGTAAGTTGTGTTTTATGGTTTGATCAAGTTTGATATATGTTTGTGGGGATGATTTGCATGATTTGATAATGGCTTGATGATGAATAATGCGTATTAGGATGAATGTTCATGTATGATAATGAAAATGAATTGAAAAGTGCTAAACTTGAAAATGTGCATATTGGCCGAATTGGGTAAGAATGGAATGAGGTTTGTATCTTTGTGAATTGGAATAACGATTGGTAGTAATAAAGGTATATGCTAATGCATTGTTTGATGACTTGTGAAATAGATGAAGAATGTGTGTTAATGATGAATGCATAGCGAAAATAAAGTGCATGATATGATAAAGTGAATGAGTATTCTGACACTGATGAGTTAAATATACTTGTGAATTAAAGGAAGTGGAGTTGATGTGTACATGCTTTGGATACCTGATGGTGACAATAGAAGGTATCAAACTCGGATAACGTTGGAGTCCAGGTAAGTATTCTATGTGGTGATCATCTTGAGTTTGTTTGAATTGATTTCTAGGGTTTAGGTAAAACCTGGAATTGAACTTAATAATGGAATAGAAGCATGCTAGGATGCTTTAGTAATGACATAGAGCAAGAAATCGAAAACTAGTGGCAAAACTATGCAAATGTGTAATTTGGTTAGAAAGCCTAGAATTTGGGAATTCTTTGTATTGAAGTGTATACCGGTTATGAATAAGAAAGTATGTGACATATTTATAAATGTGCATTTGTAAGTATGTAAAGAAAGTAAGTGAATGTGTATGTTTGAGCATGAATTTGTATGTGTGAATGAATAAGATGTGAAAGTTTATGATTATGAGAAATATGTATGTTTGAACATGAAATAGCAAACGTAAATTGAGAATGTAGTACATGGGCATGAATATGCATGAGCATGCATACACGAGCATAGACATGGATAAAATCATAAGTGAGAGAATACGAGATCATGCATGGAAAATATATGTGTGTATATGAGTATAATTGTGTGAATGCATATATATTTGGGTGCATTAGCATAAACAAAATGTTTTCATAAGCTGATAAGATTTTCAGAATTTTCAGAAACTCTTAGAAATGATTTCCAGAGTGAAGTTGGAATTAAGAAAGGTTTTGAAAAATTCAGAGTGTTTTAAAGAAAAGCTTCAGTTGCTTTTGAAGAGAATTGTATTTCAGGAAATGTTCCCTTCAGCTTTGAGATTTAAGCATGAGTTTTATATTTTCGGGGCATGAGGTGAGGTTTTACCCCAGTACGTAACTTGAGACGATGATGGAATTGACGGATATCATATGGATTTGACGGATTTATACACATGTGCACATGTGGAGGACTAGGGGGACGCTCCTAGATCCTCAGCGCTCAGATGGTACATTCCTGGGCGGAGATGCGCCTACGGGCGGAGATGTGCCTTCGGGCGGAGATGCGCCTTCGGGCGGAGATTTGGTTTTCAGAAAAAGGATTTCAGATTTCAGTTTTCAGTTTTCAGAAAAGAGTTTCAGAAAAGAACTTAGAAAGACAGTTTTAGAAAGAAGTACAAGAAAAAAAAAGATTTTCAGAAAAAGTTTTCAGTTTTCAGATTCCCAGTAAACAGTTTTCAGAAACAAGATTTTAGAAATAGTTTCCAGAAACCATAGACTCAAAGCATGATTTTAGAAAGATAAGTTTTATTAAGATATTTTCAAACTGAGTTTTAGAAAGAATTTTCAGAAAGCAGTTTCTCAGAAAAAGTATTTTCTAAAAGCATGACATGTTAGAGTAGAGTATGGTTTATAAATCATGTATATAAATCATGTATTCTAGTAATTCATCTGAGATGCACATAGTTGATGTTAATGCATGATAGCATGATCACATTCATGTAAGTATATAACTGACGTTTATATGTATCGTATGTCTACATACAATGAGTATTTTAGTAAACGTTGATGGATGATAACATGATATGATAACATGATTCTATATATATGAGTACGTGGTTGCTAATAGTATGAATAGAAATAATATTTTATATTACTGATTTGATGATATTTCAATGAAATAAGAGAAAGATAACTATAATAAGTGTCCAAACCAAACTGACAAAGAATGAATAGGAAAGTTGAAAGATAGTTGAGGAGTGCAGCAAAAGCGTGAAGGGTTTTTGATGAGGCTGTTAATGATATTGAGACTTGACACGTATATTATGGATGTATGAAAATATAAGTTATAACTAGTAAACAGAACCTGAGATATGTGTGAGCAGATAAAAAGGATTAGTAACAAGTAATATGTTTGTAAATGGATAAGACCTAGATAGTTAGCTCATACCTAATACTTAGTTGCGTGTATTATAAGCATAGTAAACATTTAATGAATGATGAATTGATGATATGTTAAATAGAATGGTAAGAAGATAACTTAGATAAGTTACCTGAGCTTAAGATAGTAGAGTAAAAAGAAAGATAAGAAGTTAAAAAAATGAAAAGGTGTTATGCTTGTGTGTGAGCAATGTAGTATAATGTACTATGACTGTTATGCATATGAGATCTTAAATGTGTTGTGAATTAAAATGGTTATATTGTGAATAAAAACAAAAATTAAAATATATAAGAGCTTGTGTATGGGGTTTTAATAACCAATATATGATTAATGAGAAGATGATATATGTCGTACATGTGATGGTATAGATTATATAAGAATGATATATGATTGCAAGATTTGGATATTGTGAAAAGTTCATGATTGATATACATATGATTACAGTGTTTGCAAATGAGTAAGCTAGGAAACATGTCACAAGAAAATAGAAAGAGATATGGGTGTGGATGTTCACATAAGAGGAATATAAGAACTGGAATGTTTTCCAATCGATTAGGAAATAGACAGAACAAACAGTTGGTAATTTAGAGAATGTGTGAATCACTTAGAAATCCCAGAAGTAAGATGTAAACTGGAACTCAAAACTTGCATGTGTATGTTGCTCAAGGTAGGAGCATAGTTACTTACTGAGTCTTATGACTCACTATACTACAGTGTTTGAGTTTTGCAGGTTGGCGACCTAACGGTCGACCGTAGATTTCAGAGTTGCGGAGCAGTCGGATAGCAGCGTTGCAGTCAACCAGTCACCAGGTCTTGGGGGAAATAAAGAGTCCAATATTTTATGTTCTAGATTGTATAAGTTGAGACGTGCTGAGCACGGATGCTTATGTTGTAAAAGTTTTTGTATATACGTACTGTCGGGCACGGAGCCCTGGTTGTATTATGTCTTTATGTCTGCATCGCGTATTTGTTAGGCCCTTAGATTGCATTGATGTTGTGATTCCGGCCTGAGGCCGAGATTTTATGTTTATGTTGTATATGGATGCTGGCTATAGGCCAGGTTGCATGATGTTACGAATACATCATGCCGAAATTTTTCTAGATACAGAGGCTTATGGAGATGGGTTTAGCCTGTCTCCTGCCGGTAATATTGCTGCTAAGGCGGGATGTTACAGGATCGCCTCATTGTAGTCGTAGCTGTCATAAAGTCTTTTTATAGTTTTTTATAGTCTTGAGTTGAGTTTTGGGTTTTCACCACCCTAATTGTAAAAGAATTACATCATGTATTGTATCTACGTGTTGAGCACGTTATTGCATAGTTAGTGCAAGCTTGAGGTCATTGTGTATATTGGATTGTGTATATTTGCATTACAGATTATATTGGGGTCTTCAGTTCAAATCCATAAAGTGCGTTTTTTGTAAGAGCCTAGGTACTAGACTATATCCAGGTTGCATGATTTTTAGTAGAGGACATGCCGAAATTTTTGCAGAATCAGAGACTATGAATTTTCCCTGTTTCATGCCGGTAGTATCCTGGCTCAGGAGAGATATTACGATATATATGTGCAATGAGATTTGAAGTTTAGCCTTGTCTTCTCGTAATTACATAGGGTTTTTACCATTTACCTCTTAACAAAAATACACCACCCAAACTCAATTAAGGATTCTCCAAATCCAGCAGAGGTCTAGTCTTGTTGATATTTAAGTTCCACACGAGTGTAAGAGATCTCATTTAAAAAGGTGTGCGTTGAGAATGGGCCCCAGAGTAAGCACGGACGACATCGTTTTAACAGAGAATTTGCTTTAAATCTCTCACCCTAAACGCTTGCAAACAAAATCATGTAGTTCGTCCGCTGCTCTTAACGGTCACATCTCCATTTGTGCTCTTTTTTAAATTCTTTCGCCAACTTTATTCCAATAAAAAAAATAATTACTTAAAAGCATATGTTGAGTTAAAAGTTCTTTACCCCACAGGCAACAACCCACAACGGTCACTTTTTCCACTTTCTTTCCAATTCCAATTAGATCTTTAAACCTCATTATTATTTTCTGTTTTTTGTTAATTCCATTAATTAAACAATAATAATATTAAATAACAAAATGAAACCCAACATTATATGACCATCGCCGTGAGTTTCAGATAATTTGATCAGAAAGCGACGGTAGTCGCCGTACAAAGTTGACTGGAACAGACGGCATGTCGCCTCGGAACCTTGGGTGGCGCAAGTAATAGAACCCTGAACCTAACAAAAACACCTTAAACGGCACCGCATAGAACACCAACGAAGCTAGCAAGCAAAACACCACAAAAATCCCCGTAGCTCTTGGGTCCCTCCAGTTAAATAATGCCTCCAATCGCTCACCTTGCGCTGCCACGTCACCTAATAAAGTCTGCGCCCGCCCTGCCAAGGCTCGTAACCTGTCGTATCGAATACGGACTACATCTGACGGTCGTGATGTGGGGAACCCGTCCAATTCTTCATCAAGCTCGTCGGGACCAACCACGTCTACGTAAGAGAGCCTTGGGTCCGTGTTTTGTGGGACACGTTGGCGGTAACGGAATCTCAATGCTATGATCAAGAAGGCGTACATGAATGCTGTGGGGAGCACTAGATGTGGACATAACACCACTGCTATAAGCAGCACGTGAACCAAAACTGTAGTGGGTGTGTGTACCCACGTGCGAATTCCGTCCAACCAACGCGCCAAAGTTGCCGCACGAGTCAAACAACCCACTACCCGGAACCAATTAGCCTTGCTTCTCCTCATGCTCCACACGTGTGTGTCTGAGTCCAACACGAATTGAACAATTTCTGGTCCCAATGGTGGTTCCGATCGGGCGAGCCGAGCCGTGACTATACGCATAGCCGTATGGCGCAGTATATCTTGTTGAGCGGGACCCAGCGGGCGCACATAATGCATTCTTGGTAGCATTGGGGTTGCGTAAGCTTGGATTAAGCTGAGCCATGATGGACAAGTAAATCTAACGGCTATCTCTATCTCCCCCATCTTCTTGGCCCCGCCTGGTAACAATACAGTTAGGGAGTATGAATTTAGATACACCCGATTCGTGTCAAGCGTTGATAGCCGTACACGTATTTTTCCCACTCTAACTTCTTTCCCTGGCTTCCCTGCTTCATCACGCTTGTACCTTCCATTATCAAATACACCAATTGTAAGTACCGTACATGGATCATAAACATCCCACGTGTACTGCTCATTCCACCGTGGATTAAATCGATCGAGGATCGTACGAGTACGGACCCATTTAGGCCCATACTTGGCCACCACATAAGCATCAGTAGTGCCACGTGTGCCATCTTTAGTCTTCACAGGAAGCAGATTAGTGGCACCTCGAATGCCAACCTCAAGCAAACCAATTGGAGACTTGGCAAGCTGTTTAGCCGCGGCTCGAACATCACTGGTCACGTGAGCTGCCTCATCTTGGACGTGGTAGCCACCTTCTAAACATATCTGCACGTGTATCCTTCCTGCATACGGCTTTGTCTCATCACCAATCAAATTGAACCATCTAGACTTTGGCTCTGCTCGATCATCAATCCGCCGTTCGATTGTTGACATCTGTATTTTAGCATGGCCCACGGAGCACCCATTTGTCACATCCTCAACAGTCACCACCAAAAATGGCTCAAACGGCTCAGCTGCTACAAAAACCAAATCCTCATTCCAAGTCGGGTTAGCGGAGCTGGATGGTGAAAGCCCCACAGAAGTCCGGCCCGTTTTGAAAAGTTGAGATCCGAGTTGACCTTTAACATACAGCTCAGGACTCCGAACCTTAAGCTCGGATCCCGAACCTAGCTGCAAATCCTGGGTTTGGATAACCGTTAATCTCAAATACCAAAGCTTAGGCGAGAGATATACCTTGGCTCGGGTCTCCGGTATCATCCCGCCGGAATCAGACTGCCAGGCCTCCTGAAACGCTTCATCAGCCTGAGTCCCAATCCAAACGGCTAGCATGACGTCATTTCCCGGCGACTTTTCTGATTCCAAGCTGTACCACTGCGGAGCTAACGGACTATCTGGTGGCACTCTCTTTGGCACCTCTTGCAAATCAAACGACACCGTTCCCAAACAATTCTCAACCCACTCTTCATTTTCTTTCTTCTCTTCACTCCAAACAGAAACCTCAAGTGAGCTCGAATTCAAACCTTCTCTATCAAACGCGAAAACCTGGTCCCAATCATTATCAGTCTGGCTTTTTGTTTTGATACTGTGAGTACCAATCAGCAGCTTAGCATACGACGAACCGCTGGATTCGTTACCGGCTCGCTTAGCTTTGAGCACACGAACGTACAAAAACGGCATGCGATCAACAAGATCGTAAGCGCTGCGACTCCGATCGCTAGCTAGAGACCGGAGTTCATGCTCAATAAGGCGAAGCTCTTGAGTTTTTGACTCCGTTAGTACAGTAGTTTTATCTTTTGTATTGCTGCTTGGTTTATCACTTTGAGCTAAAGGAGGATTCTCCACCTCAGCCGGTGTAGCCGCTGCCACGACCACCGGAGAAGGAGTCTCTGCAGGCTTAGGGTTTGCATTCTCCTCCTGTGGCTTTTCTTCTTTAGGTTTTTCGTCCTCTTTAGGCTTCTCATCCTCTTTTTTCTCCTCGGCAGCAGCTGGTTTATCTTCTTTTTTATCCTCCACAGAATTTTCCGGTGGTTTCTCCTCTGCAGTAGCCTCCGTCTGTGTCTGCGACACAGATGGAGCTTCAGGCGCAGGCGCCGGCTCCGGCGGATCTTCGTCTATGTAATAAACCTTGAGGCCGATCTCTCCTTTAATCTGCGAAAAGACGCTCCGCTTCTCTAACGGATAGTAAACCAAAGCCTCTGATCCAACTTTTGCAAAAGCGCTTCCAGCTATTTTAACTTTTCCAAGAAAAGTGCTTCTCTTGCCTGTCTTCTTATCGTTGTAAAGGTTAATCTCCAAGATTTCTGTAGGCATGGAGTCTGTGTCTTGAACGAGAAACTCGAGCCTCTCGTCCCACTGCGGGTTCAGATCTCTGAACTTGGTCTTGGTTCTTCGTCTCTGTCCGTCGAAGTCCACAATCACATACGCACTCGCCGTCCCTTGCCCGTCTTTCGGCATCAAATTCTTGGCGTTGCAGACTTCGACGATCAGCTTCCTACTACAAGTTTCCGCCATTTAGATTCAAAGACGTTGAGATTATACGAATCGGTTTCTTTTGGAATTTTGACAGAAAATTTTTGAGTTTAGAGAAAAGAAGTGAAAGTGAATCGTGTGTAGTGTATGAAATGGAGGAGAGGAGAGGGACCGGATGGGGAATTAAAAAGAGGGAGTGGGTGGGGGGGGGGGGGGAGCGGGACACGTAGGACGAGCGTGAACACGTGGCGTGATCTTGGAGGGAGAGATTTTTTGATTTGTACGGCCAAACAGCGTGCCTGGTGCTGAGGAGTTTGTGTATTTACTACAAATATATTTGGTTTTGTGGATATTTACAATAATGGTATTTTTCATTTTTCAATTTTTTTTCTCTCTCTCTATTTTGAAGATTATACGATCGTGAAAATGACAGATGAAATCACCGTCCAGTCCACTCAGTCATGATAACTTTAATGGACTCGAACAAATTTATCATTAGCTTTTAGCAACTCCTTTTTTTTTGTTTTCAAATTTTGTGAAATATAATCTTTACCTTACATGTGATTTTTAGATTTTCAGAAAGTCCGGTAATAAAATCACCAAATTGTTCGACTTTTTGCCCAAACAATAGCTATGGATGTATAAAATTACCACCCACGTTTCACATTCTCATTTCTTATCGATTGATGTGTCTATTCTGACACGTGTGCATTGATGAGTGTCTCATTCATAAATTATGGACAATTTTTCATCGATGACATGTCTCTTAATGGAGTCACATGCCTCAAAATATTTTTGAAATGTTTCACGTACACAATTTTTCATCGATGAGATGTCATTTTGGACAATTGCGTTAACCGAAAAGGGCAATTAATTAATTCGGGTTTTATTTTTAAACGCAAACAAAGAGAATATATAGATTAGAGATCAAAGATTCCCATAACATAAAATTCAGTTCAATTTTTATGGCAGGAACCACTCTGAGCAATTTTATAAAATAAAAATAAAAAAAAAAAAAATAAAAATAAAAAAATGAAAGAAGTGGCCACTTGCACTTCTCTGCCAAAGTGAACGTTTATTTGTTTTTGTTCTCAGTCTTTAAAGATTTTAAAAAATAAGTGTCCAGATTTAATCAATGTTACATTATCAACCGCTCGATGTGCGTAAAATACTAAAATTAATAATTATAAACACAACGTACGGATACTGAATCACTAATGCATATGCTATCAATATCATATAATGCGGTCCTTGTAGTGGCTGACTGTATCAACTAGTATTTAATTTATCATGAAACTTGCATATATTTTTTTCCATTTATGTCCATCGGTAACATTATTCAGAAATAAAATAAACTAAGAATTACACCAAAACAAGTAATTAACGGTTCTTTAGATTCTGTTTCATCATGTATATACGTTAATGTCACATGGGTTTTAATTAGGAAGCTTGTCGAGTTATATTCAAGTTAAGTATGCATGCATATTTATATTTTTTTAATTTGGTTAATTTTATTTATAAACTCTGGGTTTCATTTTTACTTAAGTATATTGTCAGAGCTATTGTGATGCTGGTGAGTGAAGTACTCATATTTCTACCCGTTGAGAAGCTCCTAACATGTTGTTTGTAAGTGTTGTGATGGTTTGTGTTAGACAATTATGACTCATATCATCACTATTTGTAAAAGACATTGTGTTTTTGTACAAATTAACTATGTGACAAAAGAAATTGTTATTTTATCATTTTGTAATTGGAATTACTTGGATATATAAATGATAAAAGTCATTATGATTATTTAGGATTAATAAGATATGAGACAGTATTAATCCACGAATGATTAATCATTAAATATCCATAGTCGTAATATTATCGAGACTGTACATCGATAATGCGGAATAGACTAGTATTACATTTGTGCGCGTTATGGAAGCTTAACGACATAATTCTCATATATTTAAGTATTGGATACTTATGCAAGTATGATAGGAGGTTCTGTTAGCTGTTGGACCGGGAACAGTTTCGCTCTGGATAGACCCCTCGGAATCTCATTGGTAGTATGACTATGTGTCTATGGGAATCCGAATCAGGGTAGGTGTATATGGTCTTAACCTGAGACTTGCATCGCTAATACTTGCGATAATCAGTACGTTTTAGTTTTGGTCGTCCGGAGCTTTAACAGGTTCTGTGTACGCCTCTTCTGGGTTTATTGAGAATCGTAGTGTATTGGTGTGATGTCAAGATGGAAGTATCACTTCAGTCATATGAATATGATGATCACGCAGGGATACATAACTATTACTCTTAAATACTGCAGTTATCGGGATAGTATGACTAGATCATGATTATCCGATTAGAGAGACTAGTTTTTTGTGATCTGATATATGCTTCGTACGGGGAACACACAATTCCAGCCTCAGACCTAGCATGTGATATCCGATACTGGATCGTAATACGCAATACATTGTATACTACGCCTGATACAGATTATATATTCTTCGTTGAATATTTCTGGAGAATTGGGTAGACACGGTGCTTTGCTAGAAGCCAATCATGTCTTGTAAATCGGTAAGAATGTGGTACAGAGTACGCACATATTCGGATAGTCAGATGACCGTATTTACTGCCAACATATCCAGGGATCTCTTGGGTCACTTCCCAAAGATTCACCGATGACATTTGACTCGAACAGAATTAATCTAGGATTAATTATGAGAGAGAAAATTAATCTGGGATTAATTATGGCAAGAATTTATCTGGGATTAAATTCGCATAGAAGAGAGAAAATGATTAATTTGGAATTAATCGATTAATAATATATTGGATATATTAATTGAAATCGGATTTCAATGCGGAATCAAAATTGGATTTTAATTTGGGCGAACGAATTAATTTGGAATTAATTCGTAAGCGACTTTCGTAATAATTTTGCTAAGGATTATTATTTAATTAAATTAGATTTAATTACGTCGCAACGGAAAATTCGTTTAATCGAATTAAATGAACCCGAGCCCAAAGTATGTTGTGTAAGTCAACTTGAATTTTGAATTCATAGTAGTGAGACCCACTAACTTACATCAACATGTCATATGAGTGATGAAAGTTGTTGGTTGCATTTAATGCAATTTTCTTCCAACACACTTTGTTTTGCTTTTTGGAAAATCATATACACTTTTGAAAGTCAATTTTGTGTATTAGTTTTAGAAACTAAAAAATATCAAAAACTTCATCTCTCTTCTCCTTCCTCCTTGGCCGAGAGCCTCCCTATCTCTTTGAAGTTTTTGTTGTAAAAATTTCAAGCTTGCTAGCACATTTAGAGTTGATTAAGGTGATATGGAAACTCACATTTGGGTTGGAAACACTCAACATAAAGCTTGGAGCTTCCAACATACAAAGAATTTTTGAAATCACACATCCGATCAATGTAAGTTTTTTCCGCAACTCACTTGATCATTCACACAAAATATCATGACTTAGAGACCTTGGGCATGTCTAAGACACTAACAATGGTATCATAAGCCATATCTAAGCATGATTTGAGTTTAGGATTTATGGACTTTATTTGGGGATTTTGTGCTGGAGTATGTATTTTTCCAAATTGGTTGTTTGGTTGTGTTTTGATGATGATGAATTGGATTTGTGCATCATAGGATTTGAGAAAATTGATTAGATTAATTTTTCCCCAAATTCTTTCACATGGCCGAATATAAGAACCTTTGGAACACTCATGGTAATTTTTGATTTAGACTATTGGATGAGTTTAATGCATTAAATGAATATTGATTGTTGGTTTAATTAGATTGAAATCGAAATTGGATATTATTTATGCCCATTGCCGTGAGCTATATCATGTTGGAATAAATTGATTTTGCTTTAATTGTGTTGGACATGAATTGAAATATTAAGCATGATTAATTTGATTAATTAATGTTTTGGAAATATTAGATTAATAAATTAATTGTGTTAATTACACTTTAATTAAAATTAATGTGATATTTGGAATATTATGTTAATATAAATTAGTCTTTAAAATTGGATTGGGCTAATTTGTTATATTTGGGCTATTGGGCTTGGTTGGGCCAAGTTTGGTTTTGGACAATTGGATTGGATCCAATTGGGCCTAAAACCATTTCCATAAAGTCCAAATATGACTTTTGGGCCTTTAATAATTTAATTGGGCCTAAATTGATTTTTGGCATAGGGTTATTCCTAATTGGGCCTTGGCTATTGGGTTGGATCCATATTGGCCAAAGCCCATGCCTAAAGAATTAATTGAAAGTCCATTGGACTTTAATTAAATAGGCATTTGATGCTAATTGGGCATTTGAGACCCAATTGGATTGGATTTGGAATCCAAGTCTTTAAGGCACATAATAAGTGTAATTATTTAATTTGGAATTAAATTCGAATTAGTATTGGATACAAATTAAATTGGATTTAATATTGTAATTCGATATAATTCAAGAATACGTACTTTGAGTATTTATTCTTAAACGAGTTGGACTCGAGCAAATCAAATCGTTGTATGAACATTGGATGGTCATTAATTGAAGATTAATTAATTGGATTAGATTGATTGAACAACATGCTTTGTGTGAATACTTGGATGTATTTGTATGAATAATGTATATCGAATGGATATTAGTCGGGTGGGGCAATTTAGGAAATTGTTGTAATAAATTTGGAATTTATTAAATTGGACCTGCGTGTACAGCATATCATCTCTTTACTCTCACCAATTCCCCTCCATGTAAATGAGGTTTCTTTATGTATTATGTAATTGGGTAGATGTATGTATAGTGCTAGCGGGAGAGAGGAAATAGAGAGATTTGTTCTAGGAATAAATTATGTTATATATCTGTAGGCAATGCATTTTTGAATGTAAGTCCCGATGATGAGTCTCATATGGAGAAACTACCTTTTAAGTTGTGGAAGTCGCGGGAAACGGACGTCGGAAGGGAAAAGTCAGAAATCAGTATCTTATTGGATTTAATTCCCCTGTTTTGCTTCGGGTTTGCTTGTTGGACCTCTGTTTTAAAACACATCCCTAGCCCAAAACCAAATCCACACGCCCACCTAGCACAAGCCCATTAAATCACATCCAAAAATAATTAAAATATTTAAAACACATGTCACAAATTAAATTAAATTAAATCCAATTAAATTAAATTAAATTAATCAAATTAAATTAAGTCAAAACAAATCTCATTCCAAAATTAAATAAATCACCTTCCTAATTACCAAAGATCTAAATTCAATTAAATAATTCACTCACCAAATTTAAAGATATTCCCCACCAAAATTACATAATTTATTTCCCTTTTAAATTAATTAAAATACACACATGTCTAATTGATTTGTTTCCTTCTCAAAACCCATGCATAACCCTAATACATCACTATAAAAATAACACAAAACCCTAAACTCCATTGGCTCTCCACTATCACGGCAAAAATACAAACAGAAGAAAACTGCAACCCTAATCCCCCTAGCTAGACTCTCACGGCAAGCCATCAAACACCCTTCACCAAGCCCTCAACTCACATAACAGCCCCCTAACTAGCCAACAAATCAACGCCACACAGCCCATCATCCAGCTAGCATCCACGCACCAAGAGCCTCTCACATTGCCTCAGCTTCACGCACATTGCCTTCACGCCACAAGCACAGTTCCTGCACAGCCACGCCAATACACCATCATTCACGCCAATACACCTTCATACCAGCCATCAACTCACGCATAAGCCTCCACAAACTGCCCATATTTCACGCCTACAAATTGTCCCTATAAGACCCCCGAAAACTGCACTCCAAATTACCTTAAACTACCGCATAAACAGCAGCCCATTTCACGCCAGAAACAACATCAAAAACTGCCCCAAAAGAGTGAAAAACTGCAGCCCCAATACCTTTAAAAAACCGCAAAAATAGTCATTTAATACATCAAAAATAGTGACTAAAAACAGCATCAAAACAGCAGCAAAATGGAGTAAAAACAGCAGGCCAAACAGCGAAACAGCGAAAGGAAATGTTGAACCAGTGAACCGGAGGAATTGAGGAGCATCAACCCTTCCGACAACCGCATATCGTACTTCTGATAGACGACTAAAGAGGTTAGACCTGAGGGCACCTTCTTTATTTATTATCCTTTATTTTCAGTTATTTTAGTACTTTATTTTGGATGAGTATTGTAGATTGGTGCATGATGTGATTTTCGGATGAACAAAATATGTGTTCTTTCTTGTGGTATATCGGATGGAAACCCGGACGTAAATTCCGTAGTTGAATCTGAATGGACGGTATTGCGGTTTGCACTCGGGATACAATGCCACGTACCACTTGAGAGATTCATATGTTTCGTTTCATCAAACCTTGCGTTTAAGCATGATTTAGTCGTTAGTATGTTATTTATTTCTAAGCATGATTTAGTCGTTAGTGTGTTATTACTTTCTGCATGTTACTTATTTATGCATGATGATATAGTGCGCATGGGCAAATCAAGTTGGATTAAAGGTCCTCCATTTTGAGGGATAAAAAGCCTAAGGGCTACCTTTGCCACGACGTTTTGCCGCGCCGGACGAAGTATGTTTGATTGAATGTGAGATATGTTTAATCGGATATACGGAGTTCCACATTATTGTCTCTTTCATTTGTATGCATTGTAATATAATGCGCATGGGCTAACTAGGGTGGATTAAAGGTTCTCTATTCGAGGGAGATGCCTGAAGGCTACCTTTACCACGATGTTTTGTCGCGCTTTTATTATGTCATTTACCCTTTGCATATCATTGCTTTATTTACGCATGCATTGCATTCTAGTGCGCATGGGCTAACTATGGTGGATTAAAGGTCCTCTATTCGAGGGAAATGCCTGAAGTCTACATTTACCACGATGTTTTGCCGCACCTTTTATTATGTTATTTACCTTTTGCATATCATTGCTTTATTTATGCATGCATTGCATTCTAGTGCGCATGGGCTAACTAGGGTGGATTAAAGGTCATCTATTTGAGGGAAATGCCTAAAGGCTACCTTTACCACGATATTTTGCCGCGCCGGACAAGGTACACTCGATTGAACGTGAAATGTGTTCCATCGGGCACACGAGGTCCTATATTGTGTATTTGTTTATCCATGCATGTGTTTGTGTCATTTCGGATGCTATTTTGGCAATCTCGTTCGAACGCGTTTCCAAACGCTACACGAACGTATGCATTCTGTCTTATTTCCGTTCGAAAGCGTCTCAGAACGCTACTCGAATGCGCATGCATTTTATTGTATCATGCATCAGGTCTCATCCGGTTTGAACGCGTTATCAAACGCTATACGAACGCGGACATTCTGTTTATCGTTCGAACGCGTTATCAAACGCTACTCGAACGCTTGCATTCTATTTACCGTTCGAATGCGTTTACGAACGCTACATGAACTCGCACACACTGGACAGATTCCTTCATCATATTTCATGCATGTTTGTTCCCTTAGTCATTCCATTCCCCATCATATGCTTAGTTAGCTCTCTTTAATATTTATGTCTTGACCGTTATTGTTTATTTATATTTTCCGTATTTATTCGATATGCTCGTGAGATTGTGTGCTCGCTTTTATTATTAATGCCTTTATAGTTATTATTAGTTACATTATTGCACTTTATTGCTTAATACGTTCATGAATTATGTATTTTGCCTTCATTTCTTTCATTTACGATTATGGGTGTGCAAACTTGCATGTTGCTTAAATTATCTGGTACGTGTTACATGAGATTTGGTTGTACTATTGCATAAATCATTTCATTACAAGTGGCATAAGTAAGGGACCATTCTGAACCCAACGGTTTGAGGTCTTCCCTTGCGAGGGGTGAGTGCGGCCTTAAATCATTTTTTCCGGTTCACACCGGGTGGCGACTCCATTTTTATTTCTCTGGTTTAGTTCCCCCGTGGGCTATTCCGTATTCCCAACCGGGCCGCGAGCCCGGGACAGCGTCACCGATTTCTGTGTCCTACAGTCTGGCGACTCCACTAGGGATAGAGAATCGACCCCGAATTAATGCATTGTAATGTTTATGATTTGTGCTTTAATTAACCATTTCTACAGTGGGTTGAAGGAGTTTAATCAAAGGCATTATTGAGGCTAGATGATGGTTTGGTGTCTTCCTTCATTCACTACCTTTTTATAAGGAAAAGTTGTGAAGGCACCTAGATAATCATTACCCGTATCTCACTGTGACAGACTAATTTGGAGGATTTGTTGTTTATTCATGTCACTAAGGTGATAAGAGCCTAAGAGGCTTGGGTATTTAAGAGAGTTCGCTCCACCCTCCATCTGGGGAATCTACAATGAGAAATCCATTTGACAGTCAGTCACGCACCATAACTCGTTGGCACGTACCTTAGCGTATAAAAAAGGTGCGCTCACTTGGTCGCTTGAACCCTTGAGTGGGGAGTCCTAGTTGTGGGCAATCATTCACCGGCAAGAGCATTTGTCTATACCCCTATAAATCCGCACATGAACTGTAGTTGTAGGACTAATAAAAACTATTCTGTTATGCTTGCGTTTAGGAACGTCGTCATTTGGATTCAGTTGGACTTTTTGTCATGAGGTATGGGCTTGTTGGGCCATTTAAACTCGGATGAGTCCGTGCTTTATGGCAATTGGGCCAAAAGCTTCTTAAATGCTGATGGGCCATTTTGCGTTTAGGCCTCCTATCATTTGAAGTTGTTTAGCCATGTTATCACAAAAGTGTAAACATGTTGGGCCTTTTCAACTGGGACAAGTTTGCACCTCACAATAGTATGATTGAATGCTTTAAAATGATAATGGGCCGACTTATACATTCCATGCATCACACGCATTTCATGCATCTCATGCATACACACATCATGTTAACCCTTGTGTCTTAAAAGCCATCATAGATATATGTTGGGTTAGGGATAAAAGAAGACTTGTCAAGAAGAGTTTAGCAAACCTGGATGTCGGGAAAAAAAGGAAACTGAGAAACAGAAAATTTTACGGCAAGGATAAAAAGACCATTGAGGGGGCCTCAAAAAAAAGAGAGAAAAACAAAATTGTTCGTTTTTAGTCCATAATAGTTAGGCATAAGTCCGGTGATGACATTATTTGCTTTGAGGTGAAACCTTATAAACGATAAGTGCGAGATGTACTATCGTCCGATATTTTGAGTAGTTGATATTTGCTAGACTCACGAGCACTTAATTACGGGATCTTAGTAGGGGAAGCCTGAGTGGTCGGCAAGATGACTAGTTGAAGAGATGATTGATCAGTAAATGACTGTTTGCCTGGATGTCCATCCTAGTTTACTTATGCTACGATATATGATATGGTTCGAAACGAAGAAAAGTCTCTGAAAAGACAAAAGAAAAAATAGACCACATTGTGGGAACACAGGAATCTGGGGCGACGTTGTTCTAGGCTCGCGGCCTAGTTGGGAGTACGAAATAACATCGAGTCGCCACCCGGTGTGAACCGGGAAAATGTGATTTAAGGCCGCACTCACCCCTCGCAAGGGAAGACCTCAAACCGTTGGGTTCGGAATGGTCCCTTACTTATGTCACTTGTAATGAAAAGATTTGTGTAATAATTTAATCAGGCCTAAGTAACACTTATTTCCAAGAGTATCATGCTTCTAACTCTACATGCAGGGAATTAGTCATCACAACATGCAACATCACATGGCAATCTCATGAACATTTCTCGATCATATGATATGGAAAACTAAGAACAACCTAATCATGCTTGAGTACTATCTCATGAACCTATTAACCAAATAACATGCTAACAGCCTAATCATGCTTGAATATCATCCCAAGAACATATAGAATGGATAAATGCAGGAATACAAATAATATGATTGGCTACATAATACAAGAAAGATCAACCAAGAGGCAATTATGCATGAATATGATAAGACAGACTTAGTTCAGTGTGCGCGCGTTCGTGTAGCGTTCGTAAACGCGTTCGAACGGTAAACAGAAGGTTCGCGTTCGTATGGCGTTTGATAACGCGTTCGAACGGAAATGAAACAGAATGCTCACATTCGTATGGCGTTTGTTAACGCGTTCGAACAGAAATGAAACAGAATGCTCACGTTCGTATGGCGTTCGTGAACGCGTTCGAACGGAATGAGACCTGATGCATGATAAGGCAAAATGCATGCGCGTTCAAGTTGCGTTCGTAAACGCGTTCGAATGGGAACAGACCTGATGCATGAAATGGGACGCAATACATAAACAACAAAATAAGGGGCGCGGCGAAGTACTGCCGTAAAGGTGGCCTTTTGGGGCTCTTGGTCTCTCAAAGAGAGGACCTTTAGACCAACATACTAAGCCCATGCGCGACACATCACAACACATGAAATAAAGACAATAAAAGTGTAGGACTTCCTATGCCCAATTGAACGTACATTCAACCCAAACACACTTCGTCCAGCGCGGCGAAGTAATGTCACAAAGGTGGCCTTTTAGGCTCTTCGTCTCTCAAATAGAGGACCTTTGGACTAACTCACTAAGCCCACGCGCTTGATTGAACCATGCATAAAAAGATAAAGACAATAATATCAAACTAAGTATGCCCGATTGAACGTATCTTGCATCCAACCGAACACACATCAACCGGCGCGGCAAAGCATCGTGGTAAAGGGCTTTAACCCCTCCCCATAGGGGATTTTTCATTCTACTTACTAAGCCCATGCGCTCGATTGAATCATGCATAAATAAACAACATACAGAATTCAAGTGACGAAAAATAAACAAAAGCAACACAAAACAAAAGAGGGTGCCGTTTACTCAAGCGGTACGTGGAGTTGTGTCCCAAGTACAGACCGCACTACCGTCTATTCGGATTCGGCTACGGAATTTACGTCTGGGTTTCCATCCTATATACCACAAGAGACGACACTCTTCCATTCATCCAATACCCACAACACACATCATACACAAACAAGATTTAACAAACAAGTAAAATACAATCAAAATAAATAACAAAAATCAAATAAAGATGAGTGTGAAAAGTACCCTCAGGTCTAACCTTTTAAGCTGTCTCTCGGACTCGCGTTTCACGAAGATCGGAAGGGGTAAAGCTCCGCAACTTTTCTGGTTCACTGGTTTGCCTTTTCCTTCGCTGTTTTGCCGCTCAAGCTACTGTTTCGAGTCCGTTTTGCTGCTGTTTCCTTGTGGTTTTGCTGCCGTTTCCTCTGTATTCTTTTGCTTACTGTTTTTGGGTGTGTTCTTCCTGTAATTTTCATGTGTGTTGTGTATGAGCTAGCTAGCTAGGGTTGAGAAGGTTGGTGAAGGGTTCTTTTTATAGGAAAAGGGTTAGGCTTGACAAGGAAAGGGATTTGGCTAATTAAAGAGGGATTTGATTTGGTGTTGGATAAGGGAAGTCAAAGATTGAGAGGGGACAAATCTTGGCTAGATAGGGAAGGTTGAATATTTAGTTTATGTTGATTAGGCATACAATATTTTAAGTTTGGGAATAATATATTGGTTGATTGATTTTAACATTGTATGATTATATTTGATTGGTTTAGATTAGGTATGATTATATTTTATGTTTTATTTAATTGGTAAATGGTTTAAATATTTTATTTAATTGACTTTTAATTTAATTAATATTTGATTTAATTAGGATGTGTCTTATAGGCTTGGTGGGCTAATTGGGCTTGGGTTGAGGCTAGCAGCAAAACCAGAATTACCGACATCGTTCGAACGCTTCCTCGAACGCGACACGAACGCCCGCAATCTGTTTGCCGTTCGAACGCATACACGAACGCAGCACGAACGAAAACAGTGAACCTTGTTTATTCTGAATTTCCCCTTCCGATATCCGTTTCCCGCGGTTTCCGTGACTCAAAAGGTAGTGCCTCCAAATGAGACTCATCATCGGGTTTCACATGCAAAAATACAATGCCTACAGTCGCCCCCACTTTGATGGGGCTTGTGCAGTGTGTGACAGTGACAGTCCTATCAAAGTCTATGCAATGCATTTTTTACTTACCTGGCTAGCTAGCTGTCTCGAGCTGAGCTGATACTGCAGTGGACCTCGATCCTGAGACGCATCTCGATACTGCTGATGATGTGGGCCTCGCCTGCAAAATGATGTGATGTGGAGCTTCGCTCCTCAGCCGATATGGGCTTCGCCCCCAAGCTGACATGATGTGATGTGGAGCCTCGCTCCCCAGCCGATATGGGCCTCGCCCCCAAGCTGGTACAATGTGGAGCCTCGCTCCTCAGCCGATATGGGCTTCGCCCCCAAGCTGATATAATGTGATGTGGAGCCTCGCCCTCCGAGACCCACACCCGGAACTTAACTTCATTGGGACCTCAATCTTCAGATTACTGCCCATATCAAATATTGTGCTTTTACTATCTCTGATTGGCTTACTGCTCACTCTTTTCCGTCTTCAACACCTGTTTACACAAAACAGAACAAACACAAAAATATGCAATATAGGTTACGTGTATGCATGTATGCAGGAGTTTTGTTATTCCGTTGGGTTAGGCCTTCCTTGGTCCATTTCCGAACCGTGCTCCATTTTCGGAGTGCCACTTCGGCGAGATGTGAAAGTAGTCCATTTTCGAACCATGCTCCATTTTCGGAGTGCCCTTTTAAGCGAGATATGATAATGGTCCATTTCCGAACCGTTGCTCCATTTTCGGAGTGCCATTTTCGGCGAGATGAGATGATGGTCCATTTCGAACCGTGCTCCATTTTCGGAGTGCCATTTTCGGCGAGATGAGATGATGGTCCATTTCGAACCGTGCTCCATTTTCGGAGTGCCATTTTCGGCGAGATGAGATGATGGTCCATTTCGAACCGTGCTCCATTTCCGGAGTGCCATTTTCGGAGAGATGTGATAATGGTCCATTTCCGAACCGTTGTTGATAATAGAGTGGTCCATTTCCGAACCGTGCTTCCATTCTTGGAGTGTCATCCCCGGCTTGTTCATTTCTGAAATGTATTTCCATTCCTGGAGTGCCATTCCCGGCTTGTTCATTCTTGAACTCTGCTCCATTCTTGGATTGCCATTCCCGGCTTGTTCATTCTTGAACTCTGCTCCATCCTTGGATTTCCATTCTCGGCTTGTTCATTCTCGAACTGTGTTTCCATTCTTGGAGTGCCATTCCCGGCTTGTTCATTCTCGAACTCTGCTCCATTCTTGGATTGCCATTCCCGGCTTGTTCATTCTCGAGTTGTCCAATCCCGGACTATATCTCCATTCTCGGAGTGCCATTCCCGGCGTGCTTATTCCCGAGCTGTCCATTCCCAGACTGTTGAGATGAAGCTTCATTCCCCCGAGCTTTGTTCCCGAACTGTGTTGAGATGAGAGATAAGGCTTTATTCCCTGATTGTTTGGACTGTGGGCTTTATTCCCGAACTGCATTGAGATGGGGCTATATTCCATTGGGCTTTGTTCCCGAACTGTGTTGATATGAGGCTTTATTCCTCTGGGCTTTATTCCCGAATTGTTGAGAGATATGGCTCTATTCCCCTATAATTTCTTCTTTCAATTATGTTGACCGTGGGCTTTGTTCCTGAATTGTTGTAGAGAGTGAGCTTTGTTCCCTGACTGTGTTAACTGTGGGCTTTTTCCCCGAACTGTACTGAATGTGGGCTTTATTCCCGAACTGTATCGGATGTAGGCTTTATTCCCGAACTGTACTGAATGTGGGCTTTATTCCATGAACTGAGCTGAATGCAGGCTTTCTTCCTGAACTGTACTGAATGTGGGCTTTCTTCCCGAACTGTACTGAATGTGGGCTTTATTCCCGTACTGACCTGAATGCAGGCTTTCTTCCTGAGCTGAACTGGATGCAGGCTTTATTCCTGAATTGTACTGAATGTGGGCTTTATTCCCGTACTGACCTGAATGCAGGCTTTCTTCATGAGCTGAACTGGATGCAGGATTTATTCCTGAATTGTATTGAATGTGGGCTTTATTCCCAAGCTGTTTTGAAGGTGGGCTTCGCCCCTAGAGTGCCATACCCGGCAGAAACCGATGCTGAACCAATGTGGGCCTCGCCCCCAGAATGCCATACCCGGCAAGTCTATCGTTGATGCTAATGTGGGCCTCGCCCCCCAGAATGCCATACCCGGCAAGCCTGCTATTGATGCTGATGATAATATGGGCCTCGCCCCCAGAATGCCATACCCGGCTAAACTGATACTGATAATAATGTGGGCCTCGCCCCCAGAGTGCCATACCCGGCAAAACTGATGCTGATAATAATTTGGGCCTTGCCCTATGATTCATTCCTGGATTCATTCCAAAACTCTGACAGCGTGGCCCGGCCCTAGGATTCATTCTCGGATTCTTTCCAAATTTTGACGACGTGGGCCTCGGCCCTCGGATTCATTCCCTAGGTTCATTCCAAATTCTGACATCGTGGGCCTCGGCCCTAAGATTCATTCCCGATGCTGCTGACAATGTGGGCCTCGACCCTGGGATTCATTCCCGGATTCTACTGATGTGGGCCTCGACCCTGGGATTCATTCCCGGATTCATTCCGAAATTCTGACGGTGTGGGCCTCAGCCCTAGGACTCATTCTCTGATTCATTCCGAAATTCTGACGGTGTGGGCCTCAGCCCTAGGACTTATCCCCAAAACTGATATTGATGTGGGCCTCGCCCCCAGACTGATACTAATGTAGGCCTCGGCCCTGGATCTCATCCCCAAACTGATACTGATGTGGGCCTCAACCCATGGAGCACGGTTAGGAAATGGACCACTATCACATCAGACGCCGAAAATGGTACTCCGAAAATGGAGCACGGTTTGAAAATGGACCAAGGAAGGCCTAACCAATCGGAATAGGAAACATATCCATGCATACATACATACATATCACATACATGCAATTTTTGTTCGCAGGTTTGTAGCGGCAAAGACCATCTCATCAAGTAACGGTTCAAAAATGAGCAGTTTTGGAACGTCACATCACATGATCTACTTTGGCCAAGTGCAAGCAACGAAGAGCAAAAAGCTAAATCGAGTCTGGGGGCGACCAGTCAACCACCTCGCGAATAATGGATTTATCGAGAACTTGAGCCATAAGACTAAAGGAAACTGAACAATCACCAAGAGAGAATCGATAGAAAGAACTATGAGCAGGCCCAGGGAGCGACCAAAGACTTTTGCAGGAAAATGGCACTCGGAAAATGGAGCATGGTTCGAAAATGGACCACTATCACATCAGACGCCGAAAATGGCACTCTGAAAATGGAGCACGGTTCGGAAATGGACCACTATCACATCAGACGCCGAAAATGGCACTCCGAAAATGGAGCACGGTTCGAAAATGGACCACTATCACATCAGACGCCGAAAATGGCACTCGAAAATGGAGCATGGTTCGAAAATGGACCACTATCACATCAGACGCCGAAAATGGCACTCTGAAAATGGAGCACGGTTCGGAAATGGACCACTATCACATCAGACGCCGAAAATGGTACTCCGAAAATGGAGCACGGTTCGAAAATGGACCAAGGAAGGCCTAACCCATCGAAATAGGAAACATATCCATGCATACATACATACATATCACATACATGCAATTTTTGTTCGCAGGTTTGTAGCGGCAAAGACCATCTCATCAAGTAACGGTTCAAAATGATCCACATTCTCACACAACAAGATGCCGAAAATGGCACTCCAAAATGGAGCACACACAACAGATGCCGAAAATGGCGCTCCAAAATGGAGTACACACAACAGATGCCGAAAATGGCGCTCCAAAATATAGCACACACAACAGATGCCGAAAATGGCGCTCCAAAAATGGAGCACACACAACAAATGCCGAAAACGGCGCTCCAAAATGGAGCACACACAACAGATGCCGAAAATGGCGCTCCAAAATGGAGCACACACAACAGATGCCGAAAATGGCGCTCCAAAATAGAGCACACACAACAGATGTCGAAAATGGCGCTCCAAAATGGAGCACAGTTCGAAAATGGACCACTAGATCAACTCAGTTCTAAGCAGCAAGCAAGTCAGGTGGCAGCTAGCGAGCTAGGTACGTAAAAATGCATTGCATAACTTTGATAGGATTGTCATTGTCACACACTGCAAAAGTCCCATCAAAGTGGGGGCGATTGTAGGCACTGCATTTTTGCATGTAAGTCCCGATGATGAGTCTCATATGAGACACTACCTTTTAAGTTGTGGAAGTCGCGGGAAACAGACGTCGGAAGTGAAAAGTCAGAAATCATTATCTTATTGGATTTAATTCGCTTGTTTTGCTTCGGGTTTGCTTGTTGGACCTCTATTTTAAAACACATCCCTAGCCCAAAACCAAGCCACACGCCCACCTAGCCCAAGCCCATTAAATCACATCCAAAATAATTAAAAATATTTAAAACACATGTCACAAATAAAATTAAATTAAATTAAATCCAATTAAATAAATTATATTAAATCAAATTAAATTAAATCAAAACAAATCTCATTCCAAATTAAATAATTCACCTTCCTAATTACCAAAGATCTAAATTCAATTAAATAAGTCACTCACCAAATTTAAAAATATTCCCCACCAAAATTACAAAATTTATTTCCCTTTTAAAATTAATTAAAATACAACATGTCTAATTGATTTGTTTCCTTTTCAAAACCCATGCATAACCTTAATACATCACTATAAAAATAACACAAAACCCTAAACTCCCTTGGCTCTCCACTCTCACGGAAAAAATACAATAGAAGAAAACTGCAACCCTAATCCCCCTAGCTAGACTCTCACGGCAAGCCATCAAACACCCTTCACCAAGCCCTCAACTCACATAACAGCCCCCTAACCAGCCAACAAATCAACGCCACACAGCCCCTCACATTGCCTCAGCTTCACACACATTGCCTTCACGCCACAAGCACAGTTCCTGCACAGCCACGCCAATACACCCTCATTCACGCCAATATATCTTCATACTAGCCATCAACTCACACATAAGCCTCCACAAACTGTTGGGTTTCTACTATAGTTCCAAATGCTAATCTTTCATTTATCTTGATTGCAATAGTCCAACTATCCAATCAACGATTTCAGGTACTATTTTAATATAATGATTACTATAGTCATGTAGGGGTTGGTGCTCAGAGCGCCAATTCCCGGTTGTATTTTGTTAAATACTTCTGTAAAACATTATTATTAGTAATAATATATGCAATTTCTATAATATAATCTATTCTTTTATATGGTAAAGACGTAATGACCTTAGAATGATTAGTCATGGTACAGTTGCAAAAGCGTCGCAACGGACATTGAGTCGTATCATGACGTTGTCATTCTCAGACAGTTCCTGGTTAAGGTTTACACTACTTGGTCAGTATAGTAAACCCGTTGAGACCGGTACATGTCGTATACTGGAATATATGATTCCAATGGTTTCTCAATGAACCATTAGTCTTGGAGACTAGTATAGACGTGTAGGTGTTTATAGCGGATAAACACTGAACGACTCACCGAAGATTCTTAATGGATGGTACACCAGCGTCAATAAGAATCTTTGGGTTGAGTAGCACTTGTGATTCTTAGACTTGAGATGCCATTGTGGGCACATGAGACATCTTCTACACTTAGACGGCAGTCACGTCACCGATCTATTTAGATCAGACCTCCGCCTGTTCGTTGGGTGTAGATAGATCCTCAGGGTGTCCTATGTGTATCAAGATAGGATCCGTCAGTTCTGTGTACCAGAGCATAGGTAGTCCATATGATTAGCAATCAGATAAAACCATGGGCCCGTGGTAAGTTTAGAAGCTAGTTCTAAACATTCTTTTTGAGATTGCTAATAGAATAGTCGACTGGATAATCCCGATAGAGATTTGACGTTCATATCTATATCTCTGGGATTTATCCGGATACCTGTGACGGAGGAATTATACATTTGCGATGACCTCGACCTGTATGGTTTAGCGAGATTATCCGTGATCATCATAATCTACGGTGGATAGATTATGGACATGAAATTTGATTTCGTGACGGATATACCTGAACCTAGAGAGTCTCAATAATGAAACATACTCGTTGAGCACTAGAGCAACATAGATAAATAATATTGATTATTTATAAAGTCGTTTAAAGGTTAAACGCAAAATACATGCTAAAGAGACTAGATAGTCATTTGCTTAATTATTGTGTATTTACATTTAATACTTGATTAATTTAAATACACATTAATTAATAGTCAAAATGAGTTATTTGACTTTTATCCTAAATGAATATATGTTTTTAATATTTAATGTAAATATTATACATATATTTAATATATTTGTATTTAATTAATTAATAATTATTTAATTGTTAAATGATTAAATTAATTAAGATATAAATATTTTAAGTTAGGATATTTGAAGCTAATGATCATAGTTGCAATTGTTGACCAAAATAAATATCTATAAAGTTTTTAGATATTTATCAAGTTGACTAAATGCATTAGAAATGAAATTGAAATGAAAAATTTGGTATATACCTTTGATGTTGATTTCGGCCAAGGCCATCTTTGACAAGTATATATTGTTTTCATTTGCTTTTCATTTCATAATAACCTAATACACATTTCACAAAGAGACTCCATTGAAGAAAGCTTAAGAAATTTGAGAAAGAAAGAAAAACCAAGGAAAAGCTTGATTTTAGTAAGTTTTCTCCAACTTACTATTAGTAAGGAAATTGTTCCTTAGGATCTAGGCTTCAATATATGATATCCTTAGGTTATTTCTCTCTTTATTCTTTATGTTTTTGTTGATGGAAATTTTGGTGAAATGGTGAAGCATGTGTAATGAACAAAGAATGTAACTAGTGTAGTTATATGTATTCTTTTAAGGTTTATGAAACCATGTTGCTATTCTAGAGTTGTTGACCCACTCTTAAATGACCTAGATTTGATCTTGAGTTGTTTCATTGTGTTGAGACTTGAATTGGATGAAAGATTGATGATTGAAACAATTGATTTAATGTAATTAGCCTAATTTGTCCAATTTGTGGAAATTGAAAAATTAGGGTTTATAACCTATTCTAAATTTGGGTTTTTTGAGATATGTTGAGCATTTGGGTGTGTATATGATGCATGCAAAGTTTCATGTTGATTGGATTTCATTAAGATGAGTTTTGAGACATGAAATGACCAAATGGTCAATATGCCCCCTAAATGGAGCTCACGGCAATGTGAGGGAATTATGGGGATTTTGTGTCTTTTGGTGTTTTGATGTTTTGAACATGCTAAGTTCATCTTAGAAATGATTTAGAATCATTCAAAATTGATTGGATCAATTTCGGACTAAAATGGGACAAATACCATATAAGGGTAATTTGGTAATTTCACTTGAATTTGATTCATTTGAAATTTATTTCATTATTTGATTATTGGGTAATTAAATAAATGTGTTTATTTATTTAATCCAGAAAAAGTTTTGAAATCTGAAAAATCGGATTTTCACCGCTTCCGCTGCGTTACCGGAATTCACCCCTATTAGACCCCTTCAAAATGGTATTAGAGCAAGTCTGATTCTAGGCCACCTAATATGATTAGCCTACATTGAATCAATGTTTAATCATGTTTTCTTGATTTATGCATGCTTATTTGGAACTAATTTGATTAGATTTAGGGTGTATGACACTTAGCGGAAAATCCCTAATAATAAGGTTTAAATGTAATTTGTATTTGATGCATGTTATATGGTCCATCTTGTCAATACGGTTTATGAATATCTCTTTGTGACTACATCCGAGACCGTGCCTCTGCTGTGAGGGTGTAGCCGATAAAGATTTATTTATACCGGATGTATATCAGATACTAGATAAATTCAAGTAAAAGCGGAATTCTGAACGTGCCCTAGCTGTCAGGATTACGTAAGTAACTTGAGTTTATCATTGACGAGTATTACCTTGGTACGTCTCCTTGTGGGCCTGCCTTCGCAGCGACAACGAGAAACGGCCAGGACCGGATACTTAGGAGTCACTGTTGAGTGATTGACAAATGAGTTGTCTACCTGATGAATATACGTAGGCGAGACCGTGCCTCTGCTGTGAGCTGAAATATATTCACGGGGTCCACCTTTCACTATTTATATTTAATTTAATTATTAAATATTTGTATTCTGTTTTGGGATTACAGTATTGCATGATTTAGTGGGAGGGCATATTAGATTAAAAATCCATGATCTAGTTTATGCTTATGATATTATATGAAACTGCTTTATTTCTGCTAACCGTTTTTCGTGATCTATATGATAGATTTGCGATGGCGGGTCAATCCACAAACCAGTTTGCGCGTATGTTAGATGCGAACAAACTAAAAGGCGCTGAGAACTTTACGGACTGGGAATTGGATTTGAGGATTGTCCTCGATTCCGAAAAGTTGGGTTATGTTCTTGAGGTCCGTTGCCCCTTGCAGTGGGTGAGGATGCTTCAGAGGAGGAACGCCAAGTTTTTGAAGCTTGGAAGAATGATGATTTAAGGGTTAAATCATACATCCTTAGTTCGCTCTCTCCGAAACTAACAACAATACTATGGAACATCAGATTCCTATAGTATGATACACGATTAAGACAATCGTTCGAGAACCAGGAACAGGTTATTGTTCACAAGGTCGCCATGGAACTGTTCCATGCGCGTCTGGATAGGGGCAAAGTGTTAGCCCACATGTTCTTCAAATGATCGATTTGATCGATCAATTGAGGCAACATAATCTCATCCTAAATGACATTCTCGGTAGGAATGTCATTCTTGGTTCTCTGTCAGCTTCATTCCGCCAGTTTGTGATGTACTTCAACATGCACGGGACAGTCTGCACCTACCAGGAGCTACATAGGATGTTGCTCACGGCAGAAGAGGATCTGAAGAAGGGAGTACCGACTCGCCCACCTAGATCTACTTCTCTGTCTGCTTCTTCCCTAGGAATGTCCAAGGGAAAGAAGAAGAAAGGGAAGAAAGAAGACCTTCGGTCCTCCACAGCAGGCGAAGATAGCCAAGCCCAAAAGGGCTTCTGAAGACAAATGCCACCACTGCGGCAAAGTTGGGCACTGGAAAAGGAACTGTCCTGATTACATTGCCCAAGTGAGGAGAGACAGAGCTCTACATCAGGTACTTTTATTTTTCCAGTTATTGATTTATCTTTGGGTTGTGAAGCCGTTACATCCAGCTGGATTTTAGATTCTGCTTGTCCCATTCACATTTGCAATTCATTGCAGGTGCTGAAGGAAAGTAGGAGGCTGAAGCCAGGGGAGATGCAGTTGCGGTTCGGGAGTGGAGACTCTTTGGATGCAGTTGCAGTGGGAGTATGCGAGATCTCATTGCCAAATGGGACACTTTTGCTTAATGACTGTCATTTTGTACCGGGATGTGTCGCTAATATTATATCACTTTTTGTATTGGATACAGAAGGCTTTTGTATGAATATTAAGAATAGTTCTTTGTATTTATATGATAGTAATAATATTCAGATCCTTAGTTGTCCAAACCAGCATGGTCATTACACATTGCAAACTTCAAAAGATATATTAAATACTGGAGTTAATAAACGTAGATTACCTGTAATTAATAATACTGAACTTTGGCATATGAGACTTGGTCACATTGGCGTTAAACGCCTTACCCAGTTGGTTAGGAATGGTTTGATACCAGATCTTACCATTGAATCCTATCCAACTTGTGAATCCTGTATTCAGGGTAAAATGACCAAGGCCCCATTTTCTGGTGTTGGACACCGTGCCATTAACTTACTGGAACTCGTACATTCTGATGTATGTGGTCCACTAAGTCAAACTGCTCACAGTGGTTATTCGTACTTCGTTACCTTTACCGATGATTTATCACGGTATGGTTATGTGTATTTGATGCGACATAAATCGGAAACCTTTGAAAAGTTCAAAGAGTTCCGAAATGAAGTAGAAAAACAAACTGGTAAATATATTAAATGCCTTCGATCAGATCGAGGCGGTGAATATATGAGTGGTGAGTTCATGGATTATATGAAGGAGAATGGGATTCTCGCTCAATATACTCCTCCAGGTACACCACAGCACAACGGTGTATCTGAAAGGAGAAATCGGACTTTATATGGATATGGTCCGATCGATGTTGAGTTTCACAGATTTGCCCTATTACTTATGGGGTTACTGTCTCTTAACAGCCGCACATCTTTTGAATAAGATTCCTTCAAAGGCTGTTCCTACGACACCGTATGAGATATGGTTCGGTAGGAGACCGAATCTTAATTATATTAAGGTTTGGGGTTGTCCTGCCTATGTCAGGGTAACTCAGCAAAGTAAGCTTTCGCCTCGAGGGCAAAAGTTTAGGTTTGTTGGATATCCCTCGAACACGAGGGGATATCTGTTCTATGATACCGAGCATCGAAATGTCTTCGTAGCTCGCTTCGCAAAATTTCTAGAAGTATAATTTTTGTCAGAAGGTAGTGATCATAGACGGGTTGAACTTGATGAAGTCCAACCTGAAAACAACGAACCAACGGAGGAACCTGAAGTTCAAGTAGATGAAGGACCTTCAACACACACACTCCGTAGGTCGGAAAGGGTATCTAGACCTCCTGAACGCTTGTATTTGATACAAGAAAAGAGTCTGGATGTTCTCTTAGTTGAAGAGACCGATCCTTTCACCTATAGAGAATCGATGTTGGACATCGACTCCGTGAAATGGCAAAGTGCCATGAAATCCGAGATAGATTCAATGCATGAAAATCAAGTTTGGGACTTGATTCCGCTTCCCGAAGGAATTGTTCCTATCGGTTGTAAATGGGTTTACAAAGGAAGCGTGGGCCTGACGGTAAGGTTGAAACTTACAAGGCCCGACTGGTAGCAAAAGGTTACACGCAAGCGACCTGGCGTCGACTACGATGAAACTTTTTCGCCGGTGGCAATGCTTAAGTCTATCCGGATTTTGCTTTCTATAGCTGCGTATCATGACTACGAGATTTGGCAAATGGATGTCAAAACGGCTTTTCTAAATGGGTTTCTTGATGAAGAAATCTATATGGAACAGCCGGAAGGTTTCACATCCAGCCAAACCTCGGGTATGGTTTGTAAGCTTAAGAAGTCCATTTATGGACTTAAACAAGCTTCACGAAGTTGGAATCTTCGATTCGACGAGATTATCAGATCGTCTGGTTTTCTTAAGAATTCGGAAGAATCCTGTGTGTATCAGAAGGCCAGTGGGAGCATGGTCGTATTTTTAGTCCTGTATGTTGATGACATCCTAATCATTGGGAATGATTTAGGTATGTTACAAAGCGTTAAGTATATCTCTGTAAGAATTTCTCCATGAAGGACCTGGGAGAAGCTTCCTATGTTTTAGGGATAAAACTCTATCGAGATAGACAAAGGAGGCTGATTGGGTTATCCCAATCAACGTACATAGATAAGATCTTGGAACGGTATAGTTTTGGTAACTGTAAGACAGCAAACATACCGTTCAGACATGGGATTCATCTTTCTAAGAAGATGTGTCCTCAAACAGAAGATGAGAAGGTTAGAATGTCTAACCAACCTTATGCTTCATGTTTGGGTAGCATAATGTATGCCATGTTATGTACGAGGCCTGATATTAGTTTCGCTGTTAGCGTAACTAGCAGATATCAGTCCAATCCAGGTAATGACCATTGGATGGCCATTAAACATATCCTAAAGTATCTTAAGGTACTAAGGATAAGTTGATAATATATGGAGGAAACGAACTGCAGGTTAATGGGTATACAGACTCCGATTTCAATCGGATCCCGATGATAGAAAGTCTACATCTGGATTTGTCTTTACCCTTAACGGAGGTGCAGTTTGTTGGAAGAGTTCCAAACAGGGATCGACAGCTGATTCCACCACTGAGGCGGAATATATTGCAGCTTCTGAAGCCGCAAAAGAGGCTGTGTGGATAAAGAACTTTATCACAGAATTGGGAGTTGTCCCAAGTATCGAGAATGCGATTCCGTTATACTGTGATAATACTGGAGCCATTGCGCAAGCAAAGGAACCGAGGGCGCATCAAAAGTCGAAGCATGTGGAACGCAAGTACCACATCATTCGAGAGATCGTGTCGCGAGGGGATATTGTCGTGTGCAAGGTACCGAGTGAAGACAACGTAGCAGACCCGCTGACGAAGGCCATACCTCCGAAGTGTTTTGATAAACACGTGGAGTCGATGGGTATTAGATACAATCGATATTGGCACTAGAGCAAGTGGGAGATTTTGTAGGGGTTGGTGCTCAGAGCGCCAATTCCCGGTTGTATTTTGTTAAATACTTCTGTAAAACATTATTATTAGTAATAATATATGCAATTTCTATAATATAATCTATTCTTTTATATGGTAAAGACGTAATGACCTTAGAATGATTAGTCATGGTACAGTTGCAAAAGCGTCGCAACGGACATTGAGTCGTATCATGACGTTGTCATTCTCAGACAGTTCCTGGTCAAGGTTTACACTACTTGGTCAGTATAGTAAACCCGTTGAGACCGGTACATGTCGTATACTGGAATATGATTCCAATGGTTTCTCAATGAACCATTAGTCTTGGAGACTAGTATAGACGTGTAGGTGTTTATAGCGGATAAACACTGAACGACTCACCGAAGATTCTTAATGGATGGTACACCAGCGTCAATAAGAATCTTCTGGGTTGAGTAGCACTTGTGATTCTTAGACTTGAGATGCCATTGTGGGCACATGAGACATCTTCTACACTTAGACGGCAGTCACGTCACCGATCTATTTAGATCAGACCTCCGCCTGTTCGTTGGGTGTAGATAGATCCTCAGGGTGTCCTATGTGTATCAAGATAGGATCCGTCAGTTCTGTGTACCAGAGCATAGGTAGTCCATATGATTAGCAATCAGATAAAACCATGGGCCCGTGGTAAGTTTAGAAGCTAGTTCTAAACATTCTTTTTGAGATTGCTAATAGAATAGTCGACTGGATAATCCCGATAGAGATTTGACGTTCATATCTATATCTCTGGGATTTATCCGGATACCTGTGACGGAGGAATTATACATTTGCGATGACCTCGACCTGTATGGTTTAGCGAGATTATCCGTGATCGTCATAATCTACGGGTGGATAGATTATGGACATGAAATTTGATTTCGTGACGGATATACCTGAACCTAGAGAGTCTCAATAATGAAACATACTCGTTGAGCACTAGAGCAACATAGATAAATAATATTGATTATTTATAAAGTCGTTTAAAGGTTAAACGCAAAATACATGCTAAAGAGACTAGATAGTCATTGCTTAATTATTGTGTATTTACATTTAATACTTGATTAATTTAAATACACATTAATTAATAGTCAAAATGAGTTATTTGACTTTTTCCTAAATGAATATATGTTTTTTAATATTTAATGTAAATATTATACATATATTTAATATATTTGTATTTAATTAATTAATTAATTATTTAATTGTTAATGATTAAATTAATTAAGATATAAATTTTAAGTTAGGATATTTGAAGCTAATGATCATAGTTGCAATTGTTGACCAAAATAATATCTATAAAGTTTTTAGATATTTATCAAGTTGACTAATGCATTAGAAATGAAATTGAAATAAAAATTTGGTATATACCTTTGATGTTGATTTCGGCCAAGGCCATCTTTGACAAGTAATATTGTTTTCATTTGCTTTTCATTTCATAATAACCTAATACACATTTCACAAAAGAGACTCCATTGAAGAAAGCTTAAGAAATTTGAGAAAGAAAGAAAACCAAGGAAAAGCTTGATTTTAGTAAGTTTTCTCCAACTTACTATTAGTAAGGAAATTGTTCCTTAGGATCTAGGCTTCAATATATGATATCCTTAGGTTATTTCTCTCTTTATTCTTTATGTTTTTGTTGATGGAAATTTTGGTGAAATGGTGAAGCATGTGTAATGAACAAAGAATGTAACTAGTGTAGTTATATGTATTCTTTTAAGGTTTATGAAACCATGTTGCTATTCTAGAGTTGTTGACCCACTCTTAAATGACCTAGATTTGATCTTGAGTTGTTTCATTGTGTTGAGACTTGATTGGATGAAGATTGATGATTGAAACAATTGATTTAATGTAATTAGCCTAATTTGTCCAATTTGTGGAAATTGAAAAATTAGGGTTTATAACCTATTCTAAATTTGGGTTTTTTTAGAATGTTGAGCATTTGGGTGTGTATATGATGCATGCAAAGTTTCATGTTGATTGGATTTCATTAAGATGAGTTTTGAGACATGAAATGACCAAATGGTCAATATGCCCCCTAAATGGAGCTCACGGCAATGTGAGGGAATTATGGGATTTGTGTCTTTTGGTGTTTTGATGTTTTGAACATGCTAAGTTCATCTTAGAAATGATTTAGAATCATTCAAAATTGATTGGATCAATTTCGGACTAAAATGGACAAAATACCATATAAGGGTAATTTGGTAATTTCACTTGAATTTGATTCATTTGAAATTTTATTTCATTATTTGATTATTGGGTAATTAAATAAATGTGTTTTTTATTTATCCAAGAAAAAGTTTTGAAATCTGAAAAATCGGATTTTCACCGCTTCCGCTGCGTTACCGGATTCACCCCTATTAGACCCCTTCAAGTCAAACTATATAATCAACTATAATTTGTTTGGTTTAATTTCAAATATATTGATTACTATAATCCAATTATATAATCAAATATAATTGAATAGTTTGAATACAGTCCAACTGTTTAATTAAAACAACGATTAAATATTAGTCCAACTAATATATTAATTATTTGACGAAAAATTTGAAATGAGAGCGTATTGGCAAGTAACTAAACGAATATTACAAATTTAATACTTGCCTCCCACTATTTTTCGGCGAGCCTCTAACCCTCTGTTGAGTACTCGGGAAACCTTGTTTCCTAGTGGGCTAGGATCTCGTTAAATAACACACAATCTTGACTTTGGCCAACAAATTGTATGATAATTAACTAGGTAGATCTCTAAGATCAATTGGATCTCATCAAATTCCTAGATCCAGTAGGTGGACTTCCAAGTCCGAAACATATATCCTATATATGCCAATATATCTAATATATTCCCTAACCTTTTTCCTCTGAATCAACGAAGCCTTGGCTTTGGCACAACAAACTTAATGATCCCAGTTAAGCGGAACCCATTGACCTTGGAAAGCTTCGTAATCGATGTCGATGGACAAGAAGTGATCTTGACTTTGGCCAACAAATCACAACTTGGACAAGACACTGATATGGAACAAAGCCTTCATGATTCAAACACATCCGCGATGGACAAAGGTCTTGACTTTGGCCAACAAACCAGTGCCAATCTTGGATCTTGAGTAAGAATCACTCAATGGAAGGAAAAACGCTTAATATATGTTGAGGGTTTTTCGCGTAATTGGCAACCAATTAATTATCTTTGTTAAGGTCTCCTCATCATACATTCTTAAACATGCATTCTAAAAACATAATAAGGCGCGTATAAATAAAATAATAATGATATGCGGATGGATACTTAAAACACTTTTTTCCTAGAACAAATCTCTCACTTTCCTCTCTCCCGCTAGCACAAGTATTACTTCTACCCGATTACATAATACTTCTAAAGAAACCTCATTTACATTGAGGGGAATATGTGAGAAGAGAAATACAAAGAGTCAAGAGGTAATAGACTGGACACGCAGGTCCAATTTAATAAATTCTAAATTTATTACAACAATTTCCAAAATTGCCCTCACTCATCTAATATCCATCTGATATACATTATTCATAAATCGCATCCATGTATTCACACAAAGCATGTTATCAATCAATCTAATCCAATTAATTAATCTGAAATTAATGACCATCCATTGTTCAAACAACGATTTGATTTTGCGCGAGTCCGACTCGTTTTAAGAATAAGTACTCAAAGTACGAATTCTTGAATTATATTAAACTACAATATTAAATCAAATTTAATTTGTATTTAATACTAATTCTATATTTAATTCTAAATTAAATATTTACACCTTTTAATGTGCCTTTACGACTTAGATTCTAAATCTAATCGTTACGGGTCTCAAAGCCCAATTAACATCCAATGTCAATTTAATTAAAGTCCGATGGGCTTTCAATTAATTTCTAAAGGCATGGACTTTTGGTCAATATGGGTCAAACCCAAATACCAAAGCCCATTTAAGGAATCACCCTTATTTACCAAGAAACCAATTTAGGCTCATTAGGCCCAATTAAATTAAGGCCCATTTAATTATATTTGGACTTTATGGATATGGTTTTGGGCCCAATTGGATCCAACCAATTAGCCTAAACCAAACTTGGCCCAACCAAGCCCATTAAGCCCAAATACAACTTTACAAGCCCAATTCCAAAATAAGCCCAATTAATTAAATCACGACATTCCAATATCACAATTTAATTAATTCAAAGTGTATAGCCATAATTAATTAACCAAATTAACATTTCCAAAATACTAATTTAATCAATTAATCATGCTCATTATCATCAACACATGTCCAATATCATTGAATCAAAAAAATCATATCATTTTCCATGCTATCATTCACGACAATTAGGGAATTTTTTGTCCGATTCTGAATTCAATCCAATTAAATCCTAAATCAACATTTCCCAAGTCTTTCAAACTCATCCAATGATTCAAAAAACAAAATCACCATGACATTAGAGTAAGCATACCATTCGACCAAGCCAAACATTTTGGGGAAAATTCATCCAATTCAATTTTCGCCAAATTGATCATGCATAACACTGTGTTATCATCATTCAAGCATATTCAAACAATCAATTTCATCCAAACATGCTCAAATCAATTTTACCCAATTTTACCATAATTCCAATTTCATGCTTAAACCTGGCTCTGATACCATTGTTGGGTTTCTACTATAGTCCCAAGATCGATTTAAGCATTTAAATATGTGAATACAACAAAGAAGTATGGCAGAATCATACTTACATTGATCGGCTTTTGCGATGCAAGGAACAACAAAAATTCTTCAAGCTTTTCCTCCAAGGTGCTCACGGCAAAGCTCCAATTTTTGCTCCTTTGATTTTCGGTCAAGCCCTCCATGGATGGTCTCCAAGCTCCAAGCATTGAATGATGATTCCATGCTCAACGGTTTGTTTCCCTATCACCTTTGGATGACTCCTAATGTGTGCTAGCACTCTTGAAATTTTGCCACAAAATTTCTATTTCCCTTGGTGAAACTTACGGCATTGAAGGAAAATGAGAGGGAAAAGAATTGGCCCAAGGCCAAAACTAGAGGAAGAATGGAGAGAGAAGATGAGTTGGTTTTTCCAAAAAACTAATACCAAAAAATGTTTTCCAAAATTATGTATATGGCTTTCAAAAAGTCAAACAATATTTTGGAGCCAAAATGGCAATAAATGCCTACAACAACTCACATCACTATTCACATCAATCAATGATGACAAGCATCACTTCACTCAAAGTGATGTGACTTCCATCACTTGATTGACTAGTGATTTGACGTTTGATGTGACTTGTGGACCGCACTTGAATTCGAAATGCGAGTGGGCCCGCAAACACTCCCGGGCTCGGGTTCGCTAATTCCGAATTAACGAATTTTCTGTTGCGACGTAATTGTTGGGGTTGGTGCTCAGAGCGCCAATTCCCAGATGTATTTCTTTTGAATACTTCTGTAAAACATTATTATTATGAATAATATATGCAGTTTCTATAATATAATCTATCTTTATATATGGTAAAGACGTAATGACCTTAGAATGACTAGTCATGGTACAGTTGCAAAAGCGTCGCAACTGACATTGAGTTGTATCATGACGTTGTCATTCTCAGACTGTTCCTGGTCAAGGTTCACACTACTCGGTCAGTATAGTAAACCCATTGAGACCGGTACATGTCGTATACTGGAATATATGATTCCAATGGTTTCTCAATGAACCATAAGTCTTGGAGACTAGTATAGACGTGTAGGTGTTTATAGCGGATAAACACTGAACGACTCACCGAAGATTCTTAATGGATGGTACACCAACGTCTATAAGAATCTTGTCGGGTTGAGTAGCACTTGTGATTCTTAGACTTGAGATGCCACTGTGGGCACATGAGACATCTTCTACACTTAGATGGCAGTCACATCACCGATCTATTAAGATCAGACCTCTGCCTGTTCGTTGGGTGTAGATAGATCCTCAGGGTGTCCTGTGCGTATCAAGATAGGATCCGTCAGTTCTGTGTATCAGAGCATAGGTAGTCCATATGATTAGCAATCAGATAAAACCATGGGCCCGTGGTACAGCTTAGAAGCCAGTTCTAAATATTCTTTTTGAGATTGCTAATAGAATAGTCGACTGGATAATCCCCATAGAGATTTGACGTTTACATCTATATCTCTGGGATATATCCGGATACCTGTGACGGAGGAATTATACATTTGCCATGACCTCGACCTGTATGATTCAGCGAGTTTATCCGTGGTCGTCATAATTTACGGGTGGATAAATTATGGACACGAAATTGGATTTCGTGACGGATATGCCTGAATCTAGAGAGTCTCACTAATGAAATATACTCGTAGAGCACTATGGCAACATACATAAATAATATTGATTATTTATAAAGTCGTTTAAAGGTTAAACGCAAAATACATGTGATGGGACCCGATAGTCATTTCCTTAATTTTTGTGTATTTGCATTTAATACTTGATTAATTCAAATACACATTAATTAATTGTCAAAATGAGATTTTTGACTAATATCATAAATGAATATATGTATTTAATATTTAATGTAAATATTATACATATATTTAATATATTTGTATTTAATTAATTAATTGATTATTTAATTGTTAAATGATTAAATTAATTAAAGTATAGATATTTTAAAGTTATGATATTTGTTTTAATGGCTAAGTTGAAATTGTTGACTTGGTTGAATTTATCATTAAAGTGTAATGATCATTTTAACAAGTTGCAAATTGAAATTCAAATGAAATGAAAACAAAATATCTCGTAAATTACCTTAGCAATTTTCGGCCAAGGGCAAAAGTGAGCAAGTATATATGTTTTGTTTCATTTAGGGTTTAATAACCTTTTCACACTTTACCTAAAACTCCATTGAAAGAAGACATAGAAGCTTGAGAGAAAGAAAAGCAAAAACAAGGAAAAGCTTGGAATTTAGTAAGTATTTCCAACTTGCCATTAGAGAGAAAAATGTTCCTCTTGTTGTGGTCTTCATCTTGTGATGTTCTTATGTTTTTCTATTCTTTATTCTATGTATTTTTGGAGAATGGAAGTTTTTGGAAAGGGTTGAGCATGTATAAAGATCATAGAATGTTACTAATGAGTTAATAAGTATTCTATTGATGGTTTAAGAAACTAGTTGCCATTCTAGAGTTATTGACCCACTCTTAGATGACCTAGAATTGTTCTATAATTATTTCATTGTGGTGAGGCTTGTAATGGTGTTTTAGAAACTTGATTTAAGTGTTGGTTTCAAGTTTCTGACCTTGTACCACCTTTTGGCTTTTCATTTATGTTGAGTATTTGGATTTGTATATGATGCATGTAAAATACTCTTCTGTTTGATTGTGGTCGGACCTAATATGGTCGGACATAATGTGGTCGGCACTAATGTGGTCGGACCTCGTTTGGTCGGACCTAATGTGGTCGGCACTTATTTGGTCGGACCTCGTCTGGTCGGACCTAATGTGGTCAACACTTATATGGTCGGACCTCGTCTGGTCGGACCTAATGTGGTCGGCACTTATGTGGTCGGACCTGGTCTGGTCGGACCTAATGTGGTCGGCACTAATGTGGTCGGACCTCCTCTGGTCGGACCTAATGTGGTCGGCACAAAGGGCCTTTTGTGGTCGGATTATTACTTCATCTGATTGGATTATACACATGAATAATTAATTTTGGGTTTAGGTGAAATCCGAATAGATTATTCATATTAGATATTGAATAATCTACTCGGTATTTTGAAAAAGTTTTGAAATACGATTTCAGCTCGACCCAAGCTTCCGCTGCGCCCGACCCGAGAATTCTCTACAGTAATTAAATCAAATTTAATTAAATAATTATGCCTAGGAAAATTACTATTCACGTCGCTAGCGAATTAATTCTAAATTAACTCGTTTGCCCGAATTAAAATCTAATTTTAATTCTGCGTCGAAATCCAATTTCGTATAATATATCGAATATATTATTTTATCGATTAATTCCAAATTAATCGTTCTCTCTCTTTAAATAATATTTTATCCCAGATAAAATATCTCTGTAATTAATCCCATATTAATTTTCTCTCTCTTTATAATTAATCCCAGATTAATATTGTGCGAGTCATACGTCATCGGTGAATCTTCGGGTAGCGACCCATGAGATCCCTGGATATGTTGGCAGTAAATCCAGTCGTCGGATTATCCGAACACGTACGTACCTAGTACTACATTTTTACCGATTTACAAGACATGGTTGGTTTCTAGCAAAGCACCGTGCCTACCCAATTCTCCAGAAATATTCTTAAAGGAATATGTGATCTTTATTAGGCGTAGTATAAGTAGTATTACGTATTTCGATCCAGCATCGGATGTCACATGCAAGGCCTGGGGCTGGAATTGTGTCTGCCCCGTACGAAGCACATATCGGATCTCTGGTAACTAGTCTCTATAATCGGATAATCATGACCTAGTCATATCATCCCGATGACTACAATACATAAGAGCACCAGTTCCGTATCCTACGTGATCATCATCTACGCTATAACTGGAGTGATACTTCCGTCTTGACATCACACCCAATACACTACGATTCTCAATATACCCAGAAGAGGCGTACACAGAACCTGTTAAAGCCCTGGACGACCAAAACCAAAGTATATTGATTGTCACAAGTATTAGCGGTGCAAGTCTCAGGTTAAGACCAAATACACCTACCCTGATTCGGACTTCCATAGACACATAGTCATACTACCAATGGAATTCCGAGGGGTTTATCGAGAGCGAAGCTGTTTCCGTACCATCGGTAAATACAACCTCCTATTACACTTGCATGAGTATCCAATACCCAAATATATGAGAACTATGTCGTTATGCTCCAACAACGCGCACAAGTGTAATACTAGTCTTTTACACATTATCAATGTCCAATCTCGATAATACTCTGACTAGGGATATTTAATGATTAAACCTTCGTGGATTGATACTGTCTCATATCATCTCAATCCAGAACTAATCATATGGACTTTTATCATTTATATATCTTGGTAATCCAATTACAAATGATAAAAGAGCAATTTCCTTTGTCACATAGTTAATTTGTACAAAAACACCATGATCTGTACAAATAGTGATGCTATGGGTCATAATTTTCCAACACAAACTGCCCATATTTCACGCCTACAAACTTTCCCTATAAGACCCCTGAAAACTGCACTCCAAATTACCTTAAACTACCACAAAAACAGCCTTAAACAGCAGCCCAATTCACGCCAGAAACAACATCAAAAACTGCCCCAAAACAGTGAAAAACCGCAGCCCCAATACCTTTAAAAAACCATAAAAATAGACTTTTAATACAGCAAAAACAGTGACTAAAAAACAAAAGCAAAACATCAGCAAAACGGAGTAAAAACAGCATCCCAAACAGCGAAACAGCGAAAGGAAACGTTGAACCAGTGAACCAGAGGAATTGATGAGCATCAACCCTTCCGAAAACCGTATACCACACTTCCGATAGACGACTAAAAAGGTTAGACCTGAGGGCACATTCTTTATTTATTATCCTTTATTTTCATTTATTTTAGTACTTTATTTTGGATGAGTATTGTGGATTGGTGCATGATGTGATTTCCGGATGAACGGAATATGTGTTCTCTCTTGTGGTATATCGGATGGAAACCCGAATGTAAATTTCGTAGCTGAATCCGAATGGACGGTATTGCGGTTTGCACTCGGGATACAATGCCACGTACCACTTGAGAGATTCACATGTTTCGTTTCATCCAACCTTGCGTTTTAAACATGATTTAGTCGTTAGTATGTTATTTATTTTTAAGCATGATTTAGTCGTTAGTGTGTTATTACTTTATGCATGTTACTTATTTATGCATGATGATATAGTGCGCATGGGCAAATCAAATTAGATTAAAGGTCCTCCATTTTGAGGGATAAAAAGCCTAAGGGCTACCTTTGCCACGACGTTTTACCGCGCCGGACGAAGTATGTTTGATTGAATGTGAGATATGTTTAATCGGATATACGGAGTTCCACATTATTGTCTCATTCATTTGTATGCATTGTACTATAATGCGCATGGGCTAACTAGGGTGGATTAAAGGTTTTCTATTCTAGGGAAATGCATGAAGGCTACCTTTACCACGATGTTTTACCGCGCCTTTTATTATGTCATTTACCCTTTGCATATCATTGCTTTATTTACGCATGCATTGCATTCTAGTGCGCATGGGCTAACTAGGGTGGATTAAAGGTCCTCTATTCGAGGGAAATGCCTGAAGGCTACCTTTACCATAATGTTTTGCCGCGCCTTTTATTATGTCATTTACCCTTTGTATATCATTGCTTTATTTACGCATGCATTACATTCTAGTGTCCATGGGCTAACTAGGGTGGATTAAAGGTCCTCTATTCAAGGGAAATGCCTAAAGGCTACATTTACCACGATGTTTTGCCGCGCCGGATGAGGTACACTCGATTGAACGTGAAATGTGTTCCATCGGGCACATGAGGTCATACATTGTGTATTGTTTATCCATGCATGTATTTGTGTCATTTCGGATGCTATTTTGGCAGTCTCGTTCGAACGTGTTTCCAAATGCTACACGAATGTATATATTCTGTCTTATTTCCGTTCGAACGCGTCTCAAAACTCTATTCGAACGCGAATGTATTTTATTGTATCATGCATCAGGTCTCATCCAGTTCGAACACGTTATCAAATGATATACGAACGCGGACATTCTGTTTATCGTTCAAACGTGTTATCAAACGCTACTCGAACGCTTGCATTCTGTTTACCGTTTGAACGCGTTTACGAACGCTACACGAACACGCACATACTGGACAGATTCATTCATCATGTTTCATGCATGTTTGTTCCCTTAGTCATTCCATTCCCCATCATATGCTTAGTTAGCTCTCTTTAATATTTATGCCTTGACCGTTATTGTTTATTTATATTTTCCGAATTTATTCGATATGCTCATGAGATTGTGTGCTCGCTTTTATTATTAATGCCTTTATAGTTGTTATTAGTTACATTATTGTATTTTATTGCTTAATACGTTCATGAATTATGTATTTTGCATTCATTTCTTTCATTTACGATTATGGGTGTGCAAACTTGCATGTTGCTTAAATTATCTGGTACGTGTTACATTAGATTTGGTTCTATTATTGCATAAATCATTTCATTACAAGTGGCATAAGTAAGGGACCATTCCAAACCCAACGGTTTGAGGTCTTCCCTTGCGAGGGGTGAGTGCGGCCTTAAATTATTTTCCTGGTACACACCGGGTGGCGACTCCATTTTTATTTCTCCGGTTTAGTTCCCCCGTGGGCTATTCCGTACTTCCAACCGGGCCATGAGCCCGGGACAGCATCGCCGATTTCTGTGTCCTACAATATCCATCTGCATATCATTATTAATTTATTCGCGCCTTATTATGCTTTTAGAATGCATGTTTAAGGGTGTATGATGAGACCTAATCAAATATAATAAATTGGATGTCAATTTACGGAAAAACCCTCACTTTAATATTAAGCGTTTTCCTTCCATTGAGTGGTTCTTTCTCAAGATCCAAGATTAGTTTTGATTTGTTGGCCAAAGTCAAGATCATTGTCCATCGCGGATGTGTTTGAACCACGAAGGCTTTGTTATATATCGCATGTCTTAGGCAGTTGTGACTTGTTGGCCAAAGTCAATGTCACTTCTTGTTCATCGACGTGGATTACGAAGCTTTCCCACTGTCAATGGGTCGCGCTTAACTGGAATCATTAAGCTTGTTGATCCAAAGCCAAGGCTTAGTTGATTTAGAGGAAAAAAGGTTATGAAATATATATTGGATATATATCTTGGACTTGGAGGTTCACCTACCAGATCTAGGAATTGGATGAGATCCAATTGATCTTAGAGATCTACCAAGTTAAGTTTCATACATCTTGTTGGCCAAAGTCAAGGTTGTGTGTTATTTAACGGGATCCTATCCCACTAGGAAACTAGGTTTCCCGAGTACTCAACAGAGGGTTAGAGGCTCGTAAAAAAATAGTGGGAGGCCAGTATTATATTTGCAATTTCGTTTAATACTTGCCAAATACGCGCTTTTAAATTATTTTCGTCATTATATATTTATATTAGTTGGACTAATATTTTATTATTTTTATTGAACAGTTAGAATGTACTCTTATAACTTCATTTGTAGTTGATTATATAGTTGGACTATAGTAATCATTAGATTTGATTGTACCCGATATCGTTGATTAGATAGTTGGACTATTGCAATCAAGATGACTGGAAAGATTAGCGTTAGAGACATTGTCATGGGCGATAATGTCTTTAACGGCGTGAATTTTCCAGATTGGGAGATGAATCTCAAGATTGTCCTGGGAGCCGAGAAGTTACTCTATGTTATAGACAGACCTCTTGGGCCTGAGCCCGGATATGAACGGGTAGTTGATCATGAGCTTTGGAAGACTCATAATGATGACAACTCAACTGCTCAATTTGTCATGCTTGCCGCAATAACCCCTCAATTTCATCGTCAAAACAATGGATTGGATCCCTACAACATGATGTTGAAATTGAAGGACCTTCATGGATAAAATCTTAGATCTCAGAAGTATGAATTGCAAAAGAAGCTCTTTCGCTCACGTATGTCAGATGGTACATCTGTCGAGCACTATGTGTCACAGATGATTGCTGACATCGAATAGCTAGGTCAGCTAGGCATAACCTTCGAGGCTGAGACTTCCATAGATTTGATCTTACAGTTTCTGCCCGACTGCTGGGGCGGGTTCATCGTGAACTACAATATGATGAACCAAGAGAAGACTCTTGGAGATTTGATGGCGATGCTGAAAGAGGCAGAGCCAGAGCTTCTGAATGGAAATAAGCGTGAGGCGTATCTTACTTCGACATCTCAGAAGGCCAAGGCTTGGCCGAAGGCTTCTGGAGGTGTGAAGAAGAAAAAAAAAAGGGCAATGCCAAATCGTCAAAGTCTTCTGGGAAGGCAAATGACATATCCCAAGATGTCTACCTACATTGTGGCAAACGGGGTCACTGGAAGCGTGACTGCCGTGAGTACAAGGCACACATGAAGGAAGTGAAGGTGGGCAAGGCTCCGGCTTCAGGTATGTTTGTTATTGAAATAAATATGTCTACTTTTAGTTTTAAAAATTGGATTTTTGATTCTGGATGTGGTATTCATATATGTACTGATGTGCAGGATCTGCAGATTAGCAGGAGACTGACTTCAGGCGAGATTGACCTACGAGTTGGAAACGGGAAGAAAGTCGCTATTTTGGCTGTAGGGGCCTATGTTTTGGAACTGCCCTCGGGGCATGTACTTTCATTATCAGACTGTTATTATGTACCTAGTTTGACTAGAAACATTATCTCTGTATCTTGTTTGAACTAATGCGGGTATACCTTTGTATTCCGGAACACTGAGTGTTTTGTTTATAAAGATGATTTTGAGATATGTACAGCTGATGTTAATAATGGTCTTTATATTTTGAATATAAATGAATCTCAAACATATAAAATGACAAACAAAAGGCTCAAATTGAGTAACACATATGAAACTTATCTATGACATTGTCGTATAGGACACATTAACAAAACTCGTATATCCATACTTACGAAGAGTGGATACTTGGACGGATTTGATCCTAATTCATATAACGTCTGCGAATCTTGTTATTAGGCAAAATGCCTAAAATGCCTTTTAGCTGTAAAGGTGTACGTGCCACCGAACTGTTATCCCTCATTCATAGTGACGTATGCGGGCCCATGTCTAGCCAGGCTAGAGGTGGATATGAATACTTCATAACTTTTACGGATGATGCATCACGTTATGGTTATGTGTATCTTATGAGGCACAGGTTGGAAACTTTTGAGAAATTCAAAGAGTTTCGACACGAAGTAGAAAAACATATCGGAAAAAGTATTAAAACATTGCGGTCGGACCGTGGTGGAGAATACTTGAGCAATGAGTTTCTCGATTACCTGAAAAAATATGGTATTATTTCACAGTGGACTCCTCCCGGAACACCTCAGTTGAACGGTGTGTCCGAACGGAGAAATCAAACTTTGTTAGACATGGTAAGGTCTATGATGAGTCGCACTGAGCTACCAATTTCCTTCTGGGGATACGCATTGAACAATGCAATACTTATTTTGAATAAGGTTTCGTCAAAGTCTGTTGACAGACTCCATATGAAATTTGGACAGGAAAGAAACCAGATTTCTCATTCCTGAAGATTGGGGATGCTGGGCATACATTAAACATTTGGATGGTACCAAACTAGAACCCAAATCGGATAAGTACCTATTTGTAGGTTATCCTAGGGAAACCAAATGATATTACTTCTACAACCCACAAAAGAACAAGGTATTTGTTGCTCTTCATGCGGTTTTCCTCGAAAAGGAATTCCTAAATGCAGTGGTAAGTGAGAGGAAAGTAAAACTCGATGAAAATCGGAGTGATACTGTTCCTGGCACCGATTCCCTTACGGAACATGAACAGTTCATCAGGGATGAGACTGTATCATAATCTTCTAATACAAAAGAACCGCGTAAGTCGAAGAGACTCAGAAAATAACCTGAGAGGTATGGGTTTCTAATCTCACCTCATGTGGATATTAATCTTATTAAGGAAGACGAGCCAGCTACGTATGAGGGAGCGATACAAGGTATCGACTCCGCTTTATGGCAAGAGGCCATGAAGTCCGAAATGGATTTCATGTATACCAACCAAGTTTGGACACTGGTTGATGCACCAGAAGGCGTTAAGCCGATTGGTTGTAAATGGGTTTTCAAGAAGAGGACATACATGGATGACAACATACAAATGTACAAAGCTAGGCTTGTAGCGAAAGGGTATCGTCAACGACATGGTGTCGATTACGACAAAACTTTTTCACATGTTGCCATGATTAAATCCATTCAGATAATGCTTGCTATTGCTGCATATTTCGATTATGAAATATAGCAGATGGACGTCAAAACCGTTTTCCTTAACAGAAACCTTTTGGAGGATGTTTATATGCAACAACCCGATGGTTTTGTCGTGCCAAAATATGCAAACAAGGTTTGCAAGTTAAATCAATCAATATATGGATTGAAGCAAGCATCGCGTTCTTGGAACCAATGTTTTGATGATATCATAAAAGAATATGGTTTCATTCAAAACGAAGATGATCCTTGTGTATATAAGAAGGTTAGTGTGACCGCATTGACATTCATTGTCCTTTATGTTGATGATGTATTGCTTATTGGCAATGACATTCCCATGCTACAATCGGTGAAAGCTTGGCTTTCATTAAAATTATCCATGAAAGATCTGGGAGAAGCAGCCTTTATTCTGGGAATAAGGATCTATCGGGATAGATCTAGAAAGCTGCTTGGACTCTCCCAGAGCTCGTACATTGACAAAGTGTTGAAGAGATTCAACATGGATCAGTCTAAGAGGGGGCTGCTTCTAGTGTCACATAACGTCTCTCTATCTAATGACATGTGTCCTAAAACTCAAGATGAGAGAGATAACATGAGTCGAATCTCATTCGCTTCTACAGTTGGGTCGATCATATATGCCATGATATGTACACGACATGATGTCTCATATGCTTTGAGCATGTGCAGTTGCTATCAGGCCGATCCAGGTGATGGTCACTGGATTACTGTTAAGAACATCCTTAAGTATCTTAGACGAACTAAGGATTCTTTCTTAGTCTATGGAGATGGAGAACTTGAGGTGACTGGGTTCACCGATGCAAGTTTCCAAACCGATAAAGACAATTGTAAGTCGCAATCGGGGTACATATTTTGTTTGAACAACAGAGCAGTGAGCTGGAAATCTTCCAAGCAAGAAACTGTTGCCGATTCGACAATAGAAGCGGAATATATCGCTGCAGCTGAGGCACCAAAAGAAGCAGTCTGGATCCATAAATTCCTAATTGGATTATGAGTATTTCCGTTAGCAGCTGAGCCCGTACCTTTGTATTGTGACAATAACGAGGCTATAGCGCAGGCTAAGGAACCGCGATCTCATCAACGATCCAAGCATGTACTTCGACAGTTTCATGTGATTCGTGAGATCATACATCATGGTGATATGAAGATCGAAAAGATCGTCTCAGATGACAACATTGCAGATCCGCTGCCGAAAGCTATTTCTCAGTAAAAGTTTGAGCGACATATACATAGTTCAGGTGTTAGATACTTAAGTGATTGGCTATGGGCCAAGTGGGAGATCGTTGGACAATTATGACCCATATCATCACTATTTGTAAAAGACATTGTGTTTTTGTACAAATTAACTATGTGACAAAGGAAATTGTTATTGTATCATTTTGTAATTGGATTACTTGGATATATAAATGATAAAAGTCCTTATGATTAGTTCCGGATTAATAAGATATGAGACAATATTAATCCACGAATGGTTTAATCATTAAATATCCTTAGTTGTAGTATTATCGAGACTGGACATCGATAATGCAGAATAGACTAGTATTACACTTGTGCGCGTTATGAAAGCTTAACGACATAGTTCTCATATATTTAGTATTGGATACTTATGCAAGTGTGATAAGAGGTTCTGTTAGTCGTTGGACCGGGAACAGCTTCGCTCTGGATAGACCCCTCGGAATACCATTGGTAGTATGACTATGTGTCTATGGGAATCCGAATCAGGGTAGGTGTATATGGTCTTAACTTGAGACTTGCATCGCTAATATTTACGACAATCAGTACGCTTTGATTTTGGTCGTCCGGAGCTTTAACAGGTTCTGTGTACGCCTCTTTTGGGTTTATTGAGAATCATAGTGTATTGGGTGTGATGTCAAGATGAAAGTATCACTTCAGTCATATGGAGATGATGATCACTCATGGATACAAAATTAGTACTCTTAAATGCTGCAGCTATCAGGATAGTATGACTAGGTCATGATTATCCGATTACAGAGACTAGTTGCTTGTGATCCGATATATGATTCGTACGGGGCAGACACAATTCCAGCCTCATGCCTAGCATGTGACATCCGATACTAGATCGTAATACGCAATACATTGTATACTACGTCTGATACAGATTATATATTCTTCGTTGAATATTTCTGGAGAATTGGGTAGACACGATACTTTGCTAGAAGCCAACCATGTCTTGTAAATCGGTAAGAACGTGGTACATGGTACGCACATATTAGGATAGTCCGATGACCGTATTTACTGCCAACATATCCATGGATCTCTTGGGTCGCTTCCCAAAGATTCACCGATGACATTTGACTCGAATAGAATTAATTTGAGATTAATTATGAGAGAGAAAATTAATCTGGGATTAATTACGGCAAGAATTTATCTGAGATTAAATTCGCATAGAAGAGAGAAATTGATTAATTTGGAATTAATCGATTAAATAATATATTAGATATATTAATTGAAATCAGATTTCAATGAGGAATTAAAATTGGATTTTAATTTGGGTGAACGAATTAATTTGGAATTAATTCGTAAGCGACTTTCGTAATAATTTTCCTAGGCATTATTATTAATTAAATTGGATTTAATTACGTCGCAACGAAAAATTCGTTTAATCGGATTAAACGAACACGAGCCCAAAGTGTGTTGTGTAAGCCAACTTGAATTTTGAATTCATAGTGGTGAGACCCACTAACTTACATCAACATGGCATATGAGTGATGTAAGTTGTTGGTTGCATTTAATGTAATTTTCTTCCAACACACTTTGTTTTGCTTTTTGGAAAAGCATATACACTTTTGAAAGTCAATTTTGTGTATTAGTTTTAGAAACTAAAAAATATCAAAAACTTCCCATCTCTTCTCCTTCCTCTTTGGCCGAGAGCCTCCCTCTCTCTTTGAAGTTTTTGTTGTAACAATTTCAAGCTTGCTAGCACATTTAGAGTTGATTAAGGTGATAGGGAAACTCACCTTTGGGTTGGAAACACTCAATATAAAGCTTGGAGCTTCCAACATACAAAGAATTTTTGAAATCACACATCCGATCAATGTAAGTTTTTTCCGCAACTCACTTGATCATTCACACACAATATCATGACTTAGAGACCTTGGGCATGTCTAGGACACTAACAATGGTATCATGAGCCATATCTAAACATGATTTGAGTTTAGGATTTATGGACTTTATTTGGGGATTTTGTGCTTGGAGTATGTATTTTTCCAAATTGGTTGTTTGGTTGTGTTTTGATGATGATGTATTGGATTTGTGCATCATAGGATTTGAGAAAATTGATTAGATTACTTTTTCCCCAAATTATTTCACATGGTTGAATATAAGAACCCTTGGAACACTTGTAGACATTGCATTTTTGCATGAAGCCCAATGATGAGCCTCGTATTGAGGCACTACCCGATAAGTTACGGAAGTCGCGGGAAAACGGACGTCGGAAGGGAAAATTCAGAAAATAAATACCTTATCAAATTTAATTCATTTTCTTTAGCCTCGGGCTCGCTTGATTGGTCTCTGCTTTAAAATATTACCATCGGCCCAAAACCCTCGCAACCCATAAAAGCCCACATACTCATACACACCCATCCAAAACCAATGCAATCTATGCAACCCTTTTAGGCCACACCCAAGCCCAATCCAAGATAATTAAATCACATGTAAAACACATGTCACAAATTAAATTAAATCCCCATCCCAAATTAAATCAAATCCCCTTCCTAATCTAAGTAAATTCCATTCCTAAATTAAATAAATCACCTCCCAAATTAAAGAAATTCCCCCACCAAAAATACACAATATCCTTTCCTTAAATAATTGAATTAAATACACCTCATATTTACTTGATTTTGTTTCCTTTTGAAAGCCCATGCACAACTCTAACCCTAACATGCAACTATAAAAAGAGACATATACCAACCCTAATGGGTCTCCCTTGGCTCTCACTCCACACGACTCTAACACATATAAACCTAGACAGCCTCACGACTTCAACACCTCTCGGCAAGACAAACAGCACAAAAACCCTAAGATTCACGTAAAATCCAAGCCCTCACGCCACTCACTCACTCAGTAAACGCACACCTCTCGCATTCATCTCTCTCATCTTCCCCCTCTCCATTGGCTCTCACTCCTCGGCAACTCTAAAAAATAATAAAAACCCTTGGCTCTTTCACTCTCATTAACGGCTCCCTCTCATTCTTCAAGCAGCCAAATCACGCCATTACCTTTAAGGCACAACACCGCATCTCTCATGCAGTAAACCTTAACTCTCGGCCAAACCAAAAGACGTAAACAAATAAAACCATAATCCTCACGCCATTACCACCATAACAAAAGCCCTCTCTCCTCTTAACCCCAAGATCCTTACGGCAAAAGAACCCACTCACGTCCCTTAAAAAACACTAAACACAACACCCCTTTACTGCCCCCCACGTGAAGACACAAATCCAACACAGCCACTGCCCACTTACCAAGCATCAAACACATATAAGCCAAGCCTACTCAAACACAGCTCTCACCAAACCAACAAGCCCTTAAACCATCCTCGCAGCCACAAGCCAAACACAAAAAAAAACCCTAAAGCCTTGACGCACTCACGCCAATAACAGCAGCTCATGCAGCCCCTAAAATGCCCTTTAAACAGTGAGTAAAACAACCCAAAATCCTCCCAAAATCAGCCCCCGAACCATCCAAAACAGTAGCCAAATCGACCCCAGAACAGCACCAAAACAGTATGAAAACAGCGAAGAAAAAATATGGAAATGGCAGTCCAAAACAGCGGCAAATAAGAAAAATAACAGAGCATTAACCCTTCCGGCGACGACGTAACGCACTTCCGAGGAGCATCTTAAAAGGTAAGACCTGAGGGCCCCCCTTTTATTATTTATCTTTTCAGTTATTCTTGTTGATCATTCGCATGCATCGTTGTGTTTTACGTATGGTTTCATTTGTGTTGGGTTGATGATTGAGTGATATCCCTTGCGGTATATCTGATGGAAACCCAGACGAAAATTTCGTAGCCGTATCCGAATAGACGGTAGTGCGGTCTGTACTTGGGATACAACTCCATGTACCGCTTGAGGAACTTTCAAGCACGTGTTTCATTTTGGTATTTAATTTCGTGTTTATTGTTCTGCCTTTTATTTTCTATGTATTTTTTTTCTTGTTCATGCATTGTAATCTAGTGCGCATGGGCTAATTACGTTGGTTTAAAGGTCCTCTATTTGAGGGAGAAAAAGCCTAAAAGGCTACTGTAGATGCTGGTTTTCGCCCGAGGTCCACAATTGAGATTTCGTGAAAGGGGGCACTGGCGATCCTTTAAAACAAAGATGTAGAGTGAGCGGGAGTACTGCCCACCGGTTGGGTGGGTGCCGGGGGCACTCCGACGCTCAAGTTAGTGAAGGAACTGAGGAAGTTATAATGGAGAGGGCAAGGTTAGATGCTACCTTGAACTCTGTAGGGTACCGTGAGGGTGGTAAGAATGAGAGGTTTAGAGAGCTATGTAGAGAGTATTCTCAAGCTATGAGTATGAGAACCCCCTCTCCTCTTGGATACTCTTCGTTTATATACACACACATTCGGGGGGTGTATTTACTGCTGTTTGATTGCCTTGTCCGTTGGGCGTCAGTTACGGATGACTCCATAAATGGTGTTTATTGTGTTTGCCCATTTGTAGGCTGGTAACGTTATGCGTGATGTTCGTGTGGGTGATGGTGTTCACTGGGCTTAGGCCTGCGCCATGCCTTTGGGGTTTGATTAGAGAGTTTCAGGGATGTATTTAGCGGTGGACCTGGAGCAAAAGGTCGAAATTGCCCTTGGCCCAAATTTGGCCCATACAGCTACCTTTACCACAATATTTTGCCGCGCCTTTTATCTACTTTCCGTATATTATTTCTTTATTTATTCATGCATTGTAATCTAGTGTGCATGGGCTAATCACGTCGGATTAAAGGTCCTCCGTTTGAGGGATAAAAGCCTAAAGGCTACCTTTACCACGATGTTTTGCCGCGCCATATGAGGTATGCTCGATTGAATGTGAAATATGTTCAACCGGGCATACGAGATCCCATATAGATGTCGGCCTTGGTCGCATCTCTTTTATTTAATTATGCATTGCTATTTAGTGCGCATGGGCTAATTACGTTGGTTTAAAAGGTCCTATATTTGAGGGATAAAAGCCTAAAAGGCTACCTTTACCACAATATTTTGCCGCGTCTTTTAGTCCGTTATTTACTTTTCGCATATTATTTCTTTGTTTGTCCATGAATTATTGCTTGATGCGCATGGGCTAATTACGTTGGTTTAAAGGTCCTCTATTTGAGGGAGAAAAAGCCTAAAAGGCTACCTTTACCACAATACTTTGTCGCGCCTTTTATTATTCCGTTATCTACTTTCCATATAATATCTTTATTTATTCATGCATTGTAATCTAGTGCGCATGGGCTAATCACGTCGGATTAAAGGTCCTCTATTTGAGGGATAAAAGCCTAAATTCTACCCTTACCACGATGTTTTGTCGCGCCGGATGAGGTATGTTCGATTGAATGTGAAATACGTTCAATCAGACATACGAGATCCCATATAGATGTCGGCCTTGGTCGCATCTCTTTTATTTAATTACGCATTGCTATCTCGGGAACATGGGCTAATCACGTTGAGCTAAAGGTCCTCCATTTGAGGGAAAAGCCAAAATGCTACCTTTACCACGATGTTTTGCCGCACCGGGTCGCACCCCTTTTTTCTTCTAATTTTGTTATTCACCTTTTTATTTGTTATTTATCACTTCGTATTCATCCTATTAGTTATCTCTATTCATTCTGCCGCATCACTTCACGTTTACTTCCATGCATGCTTGCCTCTTTAGTTATTTCTTTTACATTACGTACTTAATTGTCTGCTTTTATTATTGATACTTTTACAGTTATTGTTAATTACATTATTGCGCTTCATTGTTCAATACGTTTACTGAATTATGCATTTGCCTTCATTTTTATTTACGTTTATGAGTGTGCAAATTCGTGTGTTTATTTAAATTATCTTGCATGTGTTGCATAAGACTTGGTTATATTATTGCATAAATCATTTCATTACAATTGGCATAAGTAAAGGACCATTCCGAACCCAACGGTTTGAGGTCTTCCCTTGCGAGGGGTGAGTGCGGCCTTAAATCATTTCCTAGTTCACACTGGGTGACGACTCCATTTTATTTCTCTGGTTTAGTCCCCCGCGGGCTACTCCGTACTCCGACCGGGCCGCGAGCCCGGGCAGCGTCGCACACCTCTGTGGCCGTGTCCACAACACTCATGGTAATTTTAGATTTAGACTATTGGATGAGTTTAATGCATTAAATGAATATTGATTGTTGGTTTAATTAGATTGAAATCAAATTGAATATTATTTATGCCCATTGTCGTGAGCTATAGCATGTTGGAATAGATTGATTTTGCTTCATTTGTGTTTTACATGAATTGAAATATTAAGCATGATTAATTTGATTAATTAATGTTTTGGAAATATTAGATTAATAAATTAATTGTGTTAATTACACTTTAATTAAAATTAATGTGATATTTGGAATATTATGTTAATATAAATTAGTCTTTAAAATTGGATTGGGCTAATTTGTTATATTTGGGCTATTGGGCTTGGTTGGAGTTTGGTTTTGGACAATTGGATTGGATCCAATTGGGCCTAAAACCATTTCCATAAAGTCCAAATATGACTTTTGGGCCTTTAATAATTTAATTGGGCCTAATGGGCATAAATTGATTTTTGGCATATGGTTATTCCTAATTAGGCCTTGGCTATTGGGTTGGATCCATATTGGCCAAAGTCCATGCCTAAAGAATTAATTGAAAGCCCATTGGGCTTTAATTAAATAAGCATTGGATGCTAATTGGGCCTTTGAGACCCAATTGGATTGGATTTGGAATCCAAGTCTCTAATGCACATAAATAAGTGTAATTATTTAATTTGGAATTAAATTCGAATTAGTATTGGATACAAATTAATTGGATTTAATATTGTAGTTCAATATAATTCAAGAATACGTACTTTGTGTATTTATTCTTAAACGAGTTGGACTCGAGCAAATCAAATCGTTGTATGAACATTGGATGGTCATTAACTGAAGATTAATTAATTGGATTAGAATGATTGAACAACATGCTTTGTGTGAATACTTGGATGTATTTGTATGAATAATGTATATCGGATGGATATTAGTCGGGTGGGGCAATTTTGGAAATTGTTATAATAAATTTGGAATTTATTAAATTCGACCTGCGTGTCCAGCCTATCATCTCTTTACTCTTTGTATTTCTCTTCTCACCAATTCCCCTCAATGTAAATGAGGTTTCTTTATGTATTATGTAATTGGGTAGAAGTATGTATAGTGCTAGCGGGAGAGAGGAAATTGAGAGATTTGTTATATGAACAAATTGTGTTATATATCCATCCGCATATCATTAATAATTTATTCGCGCCTTATTATGCTTTTAGAATACATGTTTAAGGGTGTATGATGAGACCTAATCAAAGATAATAAATTGGATGCCAATTTATGAAAAAACCATCACTTTAATATTAAGCGTTTTCCTTCCATTGAGTTGTTCTTTCTCAAGATCCAAGATTGGCTTTGATTTGTTGGCCAAAGTCAAGATCATTGTCCATCGCGGATGTGTTTAATCCACGAAGGCTTTGTTATATATCACATGTCTTGGGCAGTTGTGACTTATTGGCCAAAGTCAATGTCACTTCTTGTTCATCGACGTGGATTACGAAGCTTTCCACTGTCAATGGGTCGCGCTTAACTGGAATCATTAAGTTTGTTGAGCCAAAGCCAATACTTAGTTGATTTAGAGGAAAATGTTATGAAATATATATTGGATATATATCTTGGACTTGGAGGTTCACCTACCGGATCTAGGAATTGGATGAGATCCAATTGATCTTAGAGATCTATCTAGTTAAGTTTCTTACAGCTTGTGGCCAAAGTCAAGGTTGTGTGTTATTTAACGGGATCCTAGCCGACTAGGAAACTAGGTTTACCGAGTACTCAATAGAGGGTTAGAGGCTGGCCGAAATGTGCGGACAGTGGCTGTGTTTCAGTTCTGATTTTTCACTTGAAAACAGCCCCAACACAGCCCCAAAACACCACAAAATGTTCCCCAAAAAAACTGGATTAAAACGAAACCAAACAGAGTTCTGTTTCACTAAGTAAAGGGGCGGCAATGAGCAAAATAAAACCTCACTGCCAAGTACATATAAGAATAAGATGAAGATGATTATTTATTCGACACCACAAAGTCTTACGAACTATATCTCGTTACCAATGGAAATTTGTGTGGGCAAAATTCACAATATTAATCCATAAACTATTTAGAGATTAAATCACACTTGTGTTTTGTTTTTATTTTTCTTCTTTTCTTAGTTTTGTTTTTCTCAACTTTTGAGAGAATGAGGAAGAAGAAGAAAGGTGGCTAGGGTTCAAGAATGAATTCTCTACAAAAGAAAAATAATTTTTTCTTTTTATACTTAGGTTTGTAATTTTCAAAAAATCACAAAACCTTTCCCCTTTTACCCTTGTAAAAATCGGCCACACATGTAAGAATACCAAAAATTTTGTAATATTAATATTTACTTTCCATAATGGAAAAGATGTTATAAAATAAAAAGGTTAAATGCCATTTAACAATTTGTAACTTCCAAATTAAATCCAAGGGTTTCCAAAACCCAAAATTTAGAAATTACTAACTTAACCTTTTATTTAATTATATCTAATATAATTAAATAACATGTGTTAAAATAACATATGTTTAATAAAATCATATATTAACTTTTAATATAAAGTTCTTAGTGTAACAAAATAATATTATTAATCATATTAATAATATTTATACCTTTGTGAGTATATAATTGGACTATCCAATTATACTAAATCCGCTATACTATATCAAGCTAGCACGGAGATCAAATGGACCTACGGTTCCGAGCTTCAATAATCTCGAAATATTAATTAAACTCTTAATTAAATATTCTGAATTATTAACTCCGGGTTATTCCACTAAAAACCAGAAGTTGCACTCTTGTTGCCGCAGATGATATATTAAGCCGAACCAAGTCGGTGTCCATCAATATAGTCACTACATATGATTGACCCTCCACGAGTATCTCGTAATTAGAGTTGGGTCATAATATTTGTTATACCCCTCTAATTATTTATACCTTAAGTACCATTGATTCTCTAATGAATGATTTATTCATAACCATTGTGAATTTTAATCTTTCTATTCGTAATAGAAAGACTTGAGTGCTCAAACCGTTCAAGCACCGAATCAATCCTTAAGGAAGAAACTCCTCTACTTCTCGCAAGAAGGAGTGTACTCCATATCTATGTAAAATATTCCCAGCTACACAACAGACTATGCCCCCAAAGTACGTAGCTATTGGTCGGGACTGCTACACCAACCTCACCTTTGTAAATCAAAAGACATAGCCTGTCATGCATGAGTTCGTAGTACAATCAGGATTAAGATCAATCCATATATGACCATCTAGTAGATCAAAATGACTTTCTTTGTTTTAACATATATTATAAGAATGTCATTCCCATTGGGTCCAGTCCTATATGATCACATCATACAAGGTGCTTCCATTCTCATGTCTGTACATGAACGATCCCGGATCAAGGCCGCCATACAAATATAGAATGGACCGCAGCTATAGATAAACCACAAACAAAGTACCCACTTTGTTTGCTCTCTATGGACTATTTAAGAATACTAACTTCAAACTTAAATCCTCTTGTGTATGACACTCATACACTAAGTCTGAAAGCACATAAGTATATATGGTAATCAAGATAATTTACAATATGTGAAATTTAAACAAACACTTTGATAAATGAATAATGCATCATTCTATTTCATAAAATATAAAAACCGTTTACATTACATGAAGCTCTAGGGCATATATCCCAACAATCTCCCACTTGCACTAGAGCAAATGGGACATGTCACATAATCCTAAACCATCTAGGTGACCTTCAAACACTTTAGTCGACAAGGTCTTTGTAAACGGATCGGTCAGGTTTTATGCAGATGCAATCTCTATGACATTAACGTCTCTTCTCTGCACTATCTCTGATGAGTGGAAAATATATCACTATTTACCGCCCCTTTGACCTAATATTTTGTATAGTTTCCATAGTTTTATGAACGTTTTGATATGTTTTAGTTTATTTTACAGATAAAATAAAATTGGGACTCAATGGAATCAATCAGGACTAAATGTGGAATAAATAAGGGCAAAAACTGGACTTGACATTTGGATTTTAGAGGTTGGAAACTTGAAATGGCGTTCTAATGAAGTGCAATTTCGGAAATTTCAGCTTTCCGTAATTTTCATATTTTGGCCATAACTTTCTACTCCAATATCGGATTGAGGTGATTCAAGTTACAGATTAAAGAAAATTCAAATATATACAACTTTGAAGTTCATAATAATTTCGAATTCTGAAGTTTTCATGACCGAAATTGATAAAATATCCGGAAGTATGTTATGTGTAATTATTAAAGTCATTTTCAAAACAAAAAAAAAAAAAAAAAAAAAAAAAATGAAAATTCTCAAATTGCATATTTGGTGGAGGATTTGGTGCAATGTTTTGTGTCATGTTTGGTGTCATGTTTGGTGGAGAAATTGGTGGAAAAATTTGTGGAGGCAAAAATTTTATCTATAAATATCAAGTCATTTCATTTGTAAATTTGATACTTTTCTTGGTTTCTTGATAAAGAATTAAGGGTTGTATCTTGTATGTTTTATTTAGTAGTTTTGTAATGTATTTTTATTTTTATTTTTAGTAGTAATAATAGTTTGTGTGTTTTTACTTTCTTTTATGTTTAGTAGTTAATTTCCGCTGGGGGAAGAGTGAAACCTTTAATATGATAAGATATGTAGGATATTTGCAATTTCAATTTCTAATTTCCTAAACCGCAACCCGCGAGGTTTGAACAAAAAAATAAAAAAACCGCCCCAAACCGCATTGCGAACACCCCTATTTTTAACCACGTGTCGTTTCACCAGATACTTGATTTTCCCCAAACAAAATGAAAATCACCATACTTTATTAAGTTGGTTTCGCTTTTTCAAAATTTGGAACGAGAACTAATTTAAAAAAACACCACCGTTGCTTTCTTTTAATCTCTTTATGTATGTTTTGATATTTTTTTTGTTCAACTCCATTTTAGATTAAAAGCAAGGTTGAAAGGCTTATCAAGTGGCCAAGCAACAACGACTCCACAATAGGACTCTTTGCAATAGCTAAAGAAATTGCAGCATCCATTGACATGTATTTAGAGTTGCAAAGATTTTCAAGAATATAGTGCTGCTGAGAAAGCTGCAGCTCTTTTCTTTATTTCTTTCGATTTTAGGTTTTCTTTGTTTGGTTTATTTTTTGATGTGGTGTCAACATGTTCCAATTCTACGGTTGATATTCATGTCTGAACAATAGAAGTAATTGGACATTTGAAATAAAATTGCAATCCTTCGTAACCATGTAAGTAATTGGAATATTTTATCCAACTGAGAACATGCTGGAGCAAAACTTGATGTTTTTACATTCACATATTTAACTGAAAGTTATTGATATTAGAATGGATAGTTATCGGATCGAATTGGAATTGTGATATAACTTTTTTTACGAGAAAATTTACAACATTTTCATTGAAATATTATTATTATTATAAATATACAAGAAAAACATATATCTTAAAACTTAATTTATTCAAAATAATCCGCAATGTGACTATAAGTTAGTTACATATAAACAACAAATTAAATCTTTAATTTTTATTAGAATTAATTTTTCAAGGACTTTCATCTCTCCTTCATAACCTGCCCGCGTGCACCAAAGCCCACAAGAAAACCCGCGCAAACCAGTTGATTGCTTTGCCAATATCCCACTTACCAATCACAATTCGCAACTCACCGTCAAGAAAATAAAATTACTCAAAACCCAAACCCCAACTAGTTTAGCCACGAGCTCACACAAAGTATAATAATCTCATCCGATTCCTTATTCTGTCTTCTTCTTCAGCACCACACCGCAGTTTCTTAAACCCTAATCTACGACTCTTAACCTATACCCACCATCCACATCCACATCTTCAATTCAGTTTCTTTTTCTTTTCAAAATTTTTGGGTTTTTTTTTTTCTAAGAAAAATTCTGGGTTTTTTGGATTTAAAGAAATTTAGAAATAATGGTGTGGTGTAGCAGTTGTGCAAGACATGTTATTGGACACCGCCCTTATGATTCTCAATTGTAAGTATTTTTCTTATGTGGGTTTAATTTTTTGTCATTCATTGATTTATATATCTTTTTTAAAACTTTTGTTTGTCGGTGAATTTAAAGATGCTGTGACCGGTGTGGGAAGGTGTTAGAAGATCACAATTTTTCGACCGAAGCCACATTCGTTAAAAATGCAGCTGGCCAGGTATCATATCTGTTCTTTATGGGTTGTTGAAATGATTAGTTTTGTGTTAATTGATTGACATTTTTGTCTGTAGAGTCAATTGTCTGGAAATTTTGTGAGGACAATTCAAAGTGAATATGGGGCTTCGCGAGAACGGTTATTGGAAAGAGGTATCTGCTTGTTTAGTAATTCGTTATTCATGGTTTGTATCCTCGAGTGTTGTTGTTAGTTTTTGGTGTTGATTTCTGTCGATATTGTAGCTTTTGATGATATGAGACAGATGAAGAACGCTTTAAATATTGGTGAAAGTGATGAGATCGTTCACATTGCAAAACGCTTTTATGGAGTATGTTTCGCTGCTGCTATTTTTGTTGCTATTACTTCATTTTTTTTCAATCAACTTCTCTAATTTTTGAATCTGTCACCTGAAGATTGCTGTTGCCCGTAATTTTACCAAGGGGCGCAGAACAGAGCAAGTACAGGCTTCATGTCTTTACCTTGCTTGCCGGTATGACATTCCTCCCATTATTATTTTTGCACTATGGTTATTTCTAGTGTCAACACCGATATAAAATGTCTGTCCATAGCCAACACACGAGGATGCAACAGAAAGGATATCAATTTGCACGCACAAGATGGGAACTTTTGAGAATGGAAGGAGATGATTGTGAATTTTGTAGAGAAAGACTGCAACAAAGTATTAAGAAGATGAAGAAATAATTTCAATTTGTATTCCTTCATCTGAACAATAGAGGCTTACAAACCTTTGAACTAAACTTCCTGAAAATAGTTGATTTGATCCTTTGGTCAAATAAACTCTAGCCTTATTGAAATCTACAGGATCAACTTTGTACTTTAACTTTTAGGTAACTTGGTAGAATAAATGAAAAGGGGGTGCAAAATGGGCATGTACATTTTCTTTTGTTGATTTGAACTCTTTCTTTGCAATGACATCAAGTCCACAACCTTAACTAAATTATGATATGCTTATTAGCATGGATTGGAATAATACTGTGGTGGGATGCCTTGAAGTCAGATCATTATTGAATTTCGGTAACATTGGCTTGCTCATTTCCAAATTCGGCAACATCACTTCTTTTTTCTTTTTGGCAGGCAAAAGAACAAGCCGTTTCTTCTTATTGATTTTTCAAATTACCTAAATATAAATGTGTAAGGAATCCTCTCCCTTTTTCCCATTTATATTAATTTTGGTCAACAAATTATAAAGGTTTTTACTATTGATATACCTCGTAGAGTGTAAAACTATCAACTCGTTATTTCTTTCATCTAAATTTGCAGATATGAACTAGGTGCTGTATATTTGCAGCTTTGCCAGGTGCTATACCTTGCAGATGAATCCAATGTTTTAAAACAAGTTGATCCTTCGATATTTTTGCATAAATTTACTGATCGTAAGTTTCTTTAATCTATTTGGATGATGACTCATTTATTCTTCTTTAAATTTTAGTTGGAACTAGTGGCTTATCAAATTTCTATATTTATAGAGATTTATCTTTAAAGATATTGTTCGGATGCTGTTTGGGACAATCACCTCTTATTCCACATTAAGTAACCCATTTTTCTTGTTTGCTTCATCTAGGAGGTCATTGCCCGCAGAAAGGCCAAAAGTAAATCTTAGTGCTTGCTCTTGAAGATTTTCTGGCCAAGTGGCATATTTGTATATGATAACTGTATATATGATTCATGTTTTTGAGAATTATAGTATAAGCTGGTTCTGGGGACTGAAATGTATCTTGTTTTTAGACCTTGAGTGCAACATATTGAACCAGATAATGAATTTGTCTCTTTTATCTCAATGGGTAGGAACCAAATTCTCGTCCCTTGTGTTGCTCGAATTTTGAAGCATTTAGTTGGTTCAGTCCTCTATTTTCATGAAATGGTCCAAGATGATGCGATCACCCTGAAAGCCTATGGAAAATAAAATCCTGACCAGTTTATAAGCACAAAACCTGTTTAGTCATTAGTCAATTGCTAATCATTTCTCGTCTAATCTTCAATATTGTTTTGTTGTCTCCTTTTTACTTATGCCTATTTTGAAGTTCATTTACTCATTTCAGTCGTATGATGAAGAGGATTAAAATGAAAATTTGTTGAGGTATTTTTGTAATTTCATAGATTTGGGTTGTTATGTCTTAATCTGTGTTATGTTATTTGATTGCTTTTATTTGATTTGATTTCGTCTCTCCACTTTGGCATCTTCCTCATGTTTGTGGAATGCCTAATTGGGTTATTCTATGGTCAGTTCAAGAAGCTCTGGTTTCCTGGCAACATGAAGCTTTGGAGGAGGATCATTGATTTATTTCTAATAGATTAGTTATGTACACTATAATTCTTAATAGAAAAAGGTTCTGGGAGGATTATTTTGTCCAGTGCTTAATTGTGGATATGGCATTTTGGGGGTCTGAACCCACTTTTTAATACTATGAGGACCTTGTTTTTGCTCTATTTTTGTCGGTCTCTGGTTATAAATTTTCATCTTTCATACATTCTTTCTTGCAAGTTAAAAGTTTTTGAGCAGTATATTAGGTTTGAGTGATTAATTTGGGATTGGAAATTTTACTTGATAATATTTAGATGTTTGTAGATGATTAGAATGATTGGTTAAATATAGCCTCCCATTCTCACATCTCTAATCTTTTCCTATGTTTACTATAATTTACTTTATACTTTGTCTGTATTTTATGGGAATTTAATATTAATCAACTTTGATTTCATGTTCATTAAAGGAGCAAAAAAATCTACATGCACTTTAATTATTTGTTCTTAGTTTAGATAGGCTGATTACCAATATGCTTTGCAGGTTTATTACCGGGAGGGAATAAGAAGGTTTGCGATACTGCTCGGGACATTCTAGCTAGCATGAAACGGGATTGGATAACGGTTCGATACTATTTCCAGTATTTTACTTTGATTTAGTCTGGGCATTATGCTCAGTTGGTGATCTGAAAAATTGAAGTATGAATGAATGGTTTTAATTGACAGACTGGGAGAAAGCCTAGTGGATTATGTGGTGCTGCACTGTACATATCTGCACTGACACACGGTCTCAAGTTTTCCAAGTTGGAAATTGTAAGTCAAGTCACTCTTTGATTTAATGATGGTGTATAAGGCTAACTGCTACACCTTTTTTCTTCTGTTTGCTGGAAGAAAGTTTTATCAGCTGTTAGTTAAAATCCCTGATACAGAATAGACATAGTAGTCATATGCTTTTCTGTAAGGATCTCCAAAGATCCAAGCCAGGACACTGATTCCAATAACAAAACCGTGAGGGGCCAGAGGGCCAAGTTGCTGAGCCAATCCCTAGGCTGCCAGTGCGGATAATTTTTTACTAGTTGAGCCAGACCTTACAATTAAAGGACAAGATATGTCTTGTAGCCATGGTGGTATGTGTTTAGGTTGTCTTCGCTTGCTGCTAATGAGATGGTTAATTGTTTTGAAACATAGAACCTAGTTTCTTCCACATGGATTAGATTGCACTGTAAAGTCAATAATGACAAAAGTCTCATGTCATTTAGAAAGGAAGGATAGGAGGAAGTTTGACTCTCTAAAAGATGTTTCATGCTCCCTGTCACGGGCCGACTTTTTCCTTAACGGAAAAAGGGCACGTGCGGCACTTACCAAGGGACACGTCCCGTGTAAGTCAGCCTACACGAAGCCTCTGTACCCAAATTCTCATTTATGGGAGGCTATAGACCTATATTATGATAATTTACGGAAGCTCACAAGCTATCTCAAAGCATACACATGTGGGCCCGTACTACACCGGGATCCGGCACTCAAATAGCACAACCGGATATAAAAATATGCCATTTTCCAACCAACACAATCATGACAATACACCATTGTCCCAACGATATCTAAGGGCGAGAGGGTTCACGGCTAAAGCCCCTAGACCACCGAAGTCCCCTTGGCCACCCCCAAGGTTCACCTAGGCTCCCCCCTAAAGAGGTTTTAAAGACATTGCACATGTTTCACCAGTATACACCCCTGGCGCTTGAGTTGTCACACCCTCCTCTAAAATCTATATTAAGAGGAGTTTCTGGGAACTCTTTCAGCGAGTCAATAAGCTATAATATAAGTGACTTTGAGTTAAAATCACGTCCCAAGACGAGCTCGTCTCGATGGCTTTCGACAACACCCCACTTTTGCGGCAAAGTGCACGGTGAGGGCCAAAAGTGGGCATACTGCAAGAATCTCCCGGCAAATCTCAAAATCAGATTCCGAGGCTGAAATTATCCCAGTACATGTGGCTATAAAGTTCACTCCTGAACTTGGTCCAACTCGATCCGGCGCTCCGAAGCGTTAGCTCCTTCACAATGTCCCGAAACTAGGCCAACGACTAGCGGCAAGCTAGCATATCTCTAAATCTCCCGAAAAACTTCAGAACGGGACCTCACAGGCGAAATCTCCCAGTACATATGCCCATGAGAGTTACTTACGACTTGGAGCGATATATTTGACCAGAAATGAACTTGATCTGGTGTCCTGAAACATTAGCTCATTTACAAAGTGGCCGAACGTGCTAGCCTTACGCTAGGACCGTGACACTCCCCATCAAATATAGTCTTGTGATGGAAGTCCATACCTTAGCTTTCATAGTGGATATGCCATTTGCCAAGATATTCGATACTGAAACCAGATTGATCTGTTGCCTGAATATGTTATCTGCCCTTCAAGAGAAGTAATTATCATTTTTGACAAAATACGGGAATAATTCCTTGTATATTCACTCAAAGAGTGTACCAAAAAATATAGGATCAGGCCAGGCTATAAACGAAAACTCTCCTAAGACCTAATCCCCATTAATCAGGGATATTAACTACCAAAAATTTAAATTCTAATTACTGGATATATATACACATCATCTTGAGCTGTCAAAAAGCTCACCCAAATCACATATGCATGAAAATAATCATCACACATTCACATGGTTTCTAACAATTTTGAAGTGCAAAATAATGTCAAAGTGGTATGTTAAGTAGATCTTCAAATTAAGATGCAGCTCTAAAGTTCAAAAGAACCTGATTTGAAATTTTGATTACTTTATGTAATTAAACCTTGAACTAACATCATTGAAGAAAGCTTAATTTTATGTAATTAAATCTAGAACAGTAGTAATTAAACCTAGAACAGTAGAACCAACATCAATGAAGAAAGAAAAAATAAAAAATTAACTGCACGCCGTGCAAAATTAATCAGTTACTGGGAAGCTGAACATTGAAACAATAACCTTTTTTGTTCCTAATTTTTCTCAAAGATGGTGAGTACCTAAGTGGGGTGTGGGGGTTTGGGGAAGATGAGAATGCTATGTTTAACTTTGCCTAATTGGGTGAGCAAATATGACCAAAATAGAGCTAGTATTGGAAAGAATACAGATAGGCAGCAGCTACAAGCTTTTAAATTTTACGTATTGTTCTTGTTACTTAATACTAGTTTCACCTCTAGTGACCCATGAAATATCATTTGCATTATACTGTCTTCTTCATGGTGTGCCAAGATGTATAATATTGAGTACCTTTTTCCAAGTTCTTCCATTCATGCTGTATTTCTCTTCATGGAATTTTCTTTCCAGATTTCATTTCTTCCTATTTTATAATCCAGCCAGAATTTTCTTTCTTATTCTCTACCCCCTTGTTTACTTGCTTATTGTGCAAGTACTCCAGTGTTTGACATTTTATCTTCTCTTCTGTTTCTACTTGATGCATGTTATAAATTTTCATCAGGTAAAGATTGTGCACATATGTGAAGCAACATTGATGAAGCGGTTGATTGAATTTGAGAATACAGATTCTGGAAGCTTAACGGTATGTTAGTTGCAATATGTTTTTCTTAAAGTTTAACTATCTTTAACACGGCATAATAAATACAATGTTTTAGGACATTGTCATTGATAATTCACACACTTCTGATGTTATGATGCAATTTTTAGCAATTCGGGTTTTTTTTATTTTACGACATATTATGACAGGAAACTTGGATACATAGTCATCATCAGTGAAATAGTGATGCTATTCAAGTGGTAGTGCTAATCTATAGTGGTTATGATTAAGTTTTGTATGCAAGGGCAGAGATGTAAGCTTAGCAGTTGCTGCAGATTAGGGATCTATTGATAATTTTGTCAGGTTTTGAGTTATTAATTATTTGGTCTTCAATTGGTTTGTGTTGAATGTATGATATGACACTTGTTTTCCTACTTAGAGGTCGAAAGCTTAGGTCCTCTTTAGGTTGCATATGTGAGGTTACATCACATAAGTTTGCTAACTATAGTGTTGTAGGTCCAGCAGTAGTCCCCAGTTCACTCCAGTGCTCAGACCGTAAGATGTCTGGGTTTTAAAAAAAAAGAAAAGAGAGAAAAAATGTCAGTTGAAAGCAAGTTGCTCAAGGTTATCTCTTTGGTTATTTATCCGAGCTTACTGCTTTGCCTTGCTGAATTTTTGTATATTTAGCTTATCTGAAATAAACTTGGCTACTTCCCCAAGTTGTGGCCAAAGTCTAGAACACCTAGCCTGCTTCAAGCTAATATAGATAACTCCTATGAATTTACACCCTGTTTCTAATTCCAAACTTCTTTTACCACAACCATGCTAACTTCTCCAACAAATCCCAACCCTGTCCCCCCATTAAGCTACTGTTACCCTAAAATCTCTAAAGAGCTGTCAGCTGTGATGCATATGGTAAAAGTACTGGTACTTTTGTTATATTCTGGTAATGTTTTGTGTTTAGTTTTAGTCTTCAACTCATGGATTTGTATTTTTTGCTTGGTCAGAATTAAATTCTAGTTAAGATTCTTCATTGATATAGTCAATCTAGAAAATCAATCATGCTGCATTAAATCTCTGGGAAATATAAATCTCCTTAATTCCTTTTCCTTTTTTGCTTGATATTAGGCTATTTTAACAAAGCTATCTGTTGATGAATATATGACATATACTGTTGTTTTTGTTGTTTTTTGATTTTTTAGTTCCTTTTTTATCACAATTTATTCTTCGATTTCTTGATACATTGGTTTGGGTAATTGTGTGATACTAAAATTTCGTAAATATTTCCACATTTATTTCTCATGTTGCTAGATTGAAGACTTCATGGCAAGGAAGAAGGAGCTTCACGAAGGTTCCTCGGCTAAACTCCGTAGCAGTGGGCCGAAAGTATATGGCATAAATGAGGTTCTTTGTAAACACAAGGATACTGGTAAACCTTTTGCTTGTGGACTCTGTAGAAGTTGTTATGAAGAAGTAAGCTCAAGTGCCCTTTTCCTAAAATTTCTTTTGTCATCTTTTATATTTACGGAAATTATCATTTTTCCACCTGATAAATAGCATAAGTATCATTTACCACGAAAACTTTGAATTTGTTCTCTTTTCCACCTGTAGTTTGAAAATTATTCACTTTTCCACATGATAAAATGGAAAAGTTTACAAATTATCCATTTAATTTAGAGAAAATTATCCGTTTTCCACCTCATAAAAGTGGGAAAATGAACACATTTGAAACTTTAGGTGGAAAAGAGAACACTTTCAAAGTTTCGTGGTAAACGGTACTTACGTTATTTATCAGGTGGAAAAATGATAATTTCCCTTATATTTATTATTCAGCATTAGCTTGATATTATTTTTTATTATTGTGAGGTATGCTTCATGTTTTTAGTTTTTACTGGTTGGTGCAGTTCATGACAATCTCTGAAGGACTTGAGGGAGGAGCAGATCCCCCAGCTTTCCAGCTTGCTGAGAGAGAAAGAATGGCCAAAGCAGCTGCTGAGGGAAATTTAAGTGTAAGTACTGTTGCAGCACCTTGCTAGAGGCTACAGAACAATAAGCAGTCATATGTACCTGCTAACCTTTTTCTCTCTGTTTTGGTTTTTCTAGCCAACTCTTTCTTGATATGCATCTCTATCATTGTGAATTGTGGTTCATGTTTTAATTGTTGTGGTATTCTTTTGTTATTGAGTTTATATTGATTCATCTACAAGACAATGCTAATGGTTTTTCAGTAAATAAGTTCTCTTATTCATTTTGGTTTCTTATTGGTAGTTGGAGAGGGAATCAGAAAGCCCGATAATTAGCAGAGTTGATAAAGTCAAGTTAGTAGAGCCGGAAAGTATTGGCATGTTACTCTTTTCTATTCCTGTAAAGCATTATTACATACCTCATTTCATATTTGCAATGTCAATTGTCTGAATGCGGCTCTTCTTCTAACTAATGTTTCAGGGGTTTCAGAAGATGGTACTAAGCAGACAGCCGCTAATGAGGGTGAGGGTGACTATACTAAAGCACATGGAGTTGATGCTACTCCTGAAGCTTCGGATGGATCAGACAACTTTTCTGATATTGATGATTTTGAGGTGCACAATCAAGTTCTATTCTCATTTCATGTAATTTCTTTGGATCATGGAAAGAAATAAGACAATTCTATATTTCTGAATACTTAGAATTATAAGAGTTTGTCTTTTTATAGAGGTATTACATCAAGGTAAATATAAAAACTAAATATACTAATAATCATTAGGATTACATAATCGTATCTCAATGATTATGTAACAATATCTTATAAATATGTAGGATGATTATGATTATAATAATATCTTAGGGATTCTAACACCCTCACCTCAAGTTAGAGCATACTTATCATATGCACTAAGCTTGTTACAAATGAAACTAGTACAAGAACCACAGAGAGACTAGGGTGTTATAAC